>JAVIWC010007793.1:600000-809611 GCA_031894815.1 Creontiades dilutus | reverse complement strand
CAAAATTGGCCCCGTTGTAATAGATGAAGCAGTTTTCAGCACGGCCAACAACTCCAACTCATACGCATGCAAAGGATCGGCAGAATGACAGACGCCAATGTGTTTACTCACAACTCAACTTGAGTGTGGACAAGCAAGGTGCTGCCATGCATTGTCCCACAGTGCCACTTTTGATTATTGTTCCGGTAAAAAAATTCTTCGAAAACGCTGCAAATTCTTTCACTAGGGTTTATTATTCAATTAGCTTGCGTTCATGATTAGAATTTCTACTAAGCTTTGGAGTGTCCCTGTTTCACAGGTGATAGAGCGATTATTGAATTTCAGGAGATTTGCATAGAGCACGTAAATCTGTTCTCAACCAAAATACCTATTTGAATTGATCAGTTGATGATATTTGTGTGCCTCCTCTACATCAGTCTACCTTTGGCACACAAATATCATCAACTGATCAATCAAATAGGTATTTTGGTTGAGAACAGATTTACGTGTCTATGCATATCTCCTGAAATTCAATAATCGCTCTATCACCTGTGAAACACGCACAGTCCAAAGCTTAGTAGAAATTCAAATCATGAATCAAGCCAATTGAATAATAAACCCCAGTGAAACAATTTGTAGCGTTTTTTTATGGTTATCAGAATACTTCAACCTGTGTCTCGGCTATAAACCCTTTTAGGAGTTCACTCCAGTATCCACGTTCACTACATCACTAGGTTATTGCAATCAAAACAAAAACAATAATAAACCAAAATAACGCAAATGCTGACACCATAAATCGGGCCATACATCGGGAATGGTTTGAGCTATAAACCTGGGGAGGGGCTCATTCGATTTCTCATGGAAAGTTCTTAAAAAAAGTCCAAATTTAGGCCGCCTTGACTTTTTTTAATTGTTTTAGGGATTTTACAAAATTTTGGCAACCCTTAGAGAGCACTTTAAATTAAGTGAGAGTGCTGGCTAAAGAATTGGGGCGTTGTCTGACCAACATTGATTTTTCCTGAAAATTTCAGATTTTTTGCTCTAGCCATTTGGGAGAAATCGTGCGTACGGCGTGCGTTGGACGGACGGAACATTTTTTATTGCAGATTTGGATTTTACACCCTTTGAAACGTGAAACCATGAAATTTTCAGGGGGACTTAAATTTTTTTCAAGAGCAATTACAATGGTTTATTATTGAATAATAAACCAAAATGGAGCCCCACGAAAATAAAAGAATGCTACAACAATCTGGAAAAATCTCATTGCAACGTTTTGGGTGCACTCGATTCTCCAGGGCTTAACACCAGAAAATGACAAGCAATGTCCCATGGCAACTTGAGCTTCTCTTTTGACGTCGTCAACAACTCCTGAAAAATCATTCTCTGTCGTAGTTTTGTTAAAAGCAATAGCCGAACTATAAAAAATAGTTCTGCGGTGTTAATTTAGTGGTTTCCTCTAAAGGAAGGTTGAGCTACATAGAACGATGATCCCTGGCGCTGAGATACATCTGATCTGATAGCTGTTATGAAGGAGTGTTTACTAGGGTCTGTAAATTAAAATGTTCTCGGGCGTTAGTATTATATTTGCCAGCCCAAGGAAAATAGGTAGGTAGGCTTAGTACAATCGGAGCAATGTCGCGAGGTTTTTAGAAACCTGCATACATCAGAACCGATCGCCTTCTTATTGCTGAGGAAAGACTGACCACAAAAAGGTAGAGAATCAACCGTTTACAGGTTTTGGGTTACAAGGCAAGGTTTCTTTAGGGAAAATCATAGTAAAACGAAGTTTTAGAGCTTTGACCGACTAGATAGTAAACTCTGGTGAACGGCAAATTTCGGCAATCTCCATTATTTTTCCAATCTCTTCCATCTTAATCGGGGTTTACTGTTTGGTGAGAGTGGCCCTAATGCAGCCTCCCATTCGCTTTCACTTACGTTGAGTGACCAAGATCGAACAAAAGCGTATACTTCCTATTTTTGGGATTTGTCTGGGTACATTTATCATCCATTGGAGTTACTTGAGTAACAAGTGCCTGGAGGTACATCCAGCTGTGACTGTAGAGTAATTTTGGCAGATCTGGGAGAGGAAAAACAAAGCGTGGGTTTAGTCAGAGAAACCACGCAGTTGGGAGAGGTCGCCTCGGGCCTTGTTCTCTGCCTCACCTGCCAAGGCAAATCTGGAACCAGCAAATTAACCCTTTTGTGACTAGTCACCCTCGGGCGAGCAACCTGTGATCCCGCGATACAATAAACATGTTCCAGAAATCCGTGAAAAGGGGAGCATCCTGATAAACTGTCGGGTTCAGAGGGGTTATGCCGTCAATGAGAAACCGACGAGGATGAAGGGGAAGCTCGGTCTGACAAGGGAGCTTATTGTTGACGTACGGCTTGCGGTTTTCTGTGGAGGGGAGGGGGCTCCGACCGTGTGCAGTGTCTTCGGAGTAATATACTCGGGACGGAAACTAGTTGAAGGGGCGCATGGGTGGGAATAGTGTCGAGGAAGGTCGAAGGGCGAGCCTTTGTTGTACGGGTGGCTCGGGGGTGCTGAGAGGAGACAATGCGATGTGCGGAACGTCCAGGAAAAGGGGCCAGGGATTGTTTATTGTAGAGCTTCATCCTATAGCGTCCCATCTCTTACCACTATAACCTGAGAACATAACTTTGTGTACAGCTTCTATACGATTTCTCCATCAGCCTCAGTAAGTTCTCTGGAAAAAACGGCGCAACAGAAAAAGTTCCAGTCATGAGCATGATCGTATGACTAAATTTTCAAGAGTTCCTATTGACATCGAGTTTCTATGAGATAGATTTCTGTTCTCTATGATTTCTGATTTCTATGCGATAGTTTCTACTCATAGATCCTTCTATGTGGTTTGTTCATCATCGTCAGTAAGTTGTTTGGAAAAAAAGGTGCAACAGACATGAACAGAAAAATGTCCAGTCATGTAGTATGACCAAATTTTCAAGAGTTCCTATTGACATCGAGTTTCTATACGATAGATTTCTGTTCTCTATGATTTCTGATTTCTATGCGGTAGTTTCTGTTCAGAAATCCTTCTATTCGATTTGCCCATCAGCTTCAGTAAGTTGTCTGGAAGAAACCGTGCAACAGAAATGAACAGAAAGAGTTCCAGTCATGTAGCATGATCGTACGACCAAATTTTCAAGAGTTCCTCTTGAAATCGAGTTTTTCAAGTCTTATGGTATAAATGAAGTAGTGAATCGATTTCGACGGAGAGAGTCATCATCAGTTTATTTATGAAATATAAGGTGTACATGTATATAGATGTATAAAAATAATAAATGACCGCTGCATACATTTCTTTTACATCGAGATCATTTAGAATTATTATCATTTTTATATCGTTTCATATTATTATTATTATTTCGACGGTTGGGTCATCATCAGTAACATGAAGGTACATCACAGAAAGCACATCTTATACACGGTGGCCCAAGTAACATGAACACCTCTTTCATTTTCAATACAAACAGTATATTTGAAAATTCAAAAAATATGTCCAATGATTTTTGACAAGGATTCAATAAATTATGTGCGCGCACTTTTGCTCACGTGCGCAGTGTGCGCAGTCTACCCTAACTTCCTTATTTCTAATGAGAACCCCTATTTTCTATTCCAGATTCAAATTTCACGCCTAATTTCATGAAAACTTAGCCCCTCAACCAATTTTTTTGGTTGCGCATAACCGTTTCAGGAAGCACGCAAAGTTGCTCAACCCCAAATTTGTCAAATAGTGGATGACGGTGTACTGTAAAGTGTGGCATATGAATTTTTATTGTTTTTTAACGTTGGTTCACGTGATGCTCTCCGTTTTTTGATTTGATTCAATTTTTGCGGAATAATGGCCGAAATTTGTTTATTTCGCGTGAAAAATCGTCATTTATGCCGACTTTTGACTCTCAGATTAAGATGATTTTTCACTTGATCACTGAAGAAGGTTTCAATCTCCTATTTTTACATTTTTCAACCAGATCTCGAAAATTAATCCCCGTAAAAATCTGAAAACGCGCTACTTGGATTGATTAGTGGTTCGTGTGCCTCCTGCAATTCAATAATCACTCTATCACCTGTGAAACACGCACAGTAAAAGCTCAGCAGATTAACTGCGATGTAAACATAAACAATAATAAACCAAAAAAACGCAAATGTTGGCACCATAAATCGGGCCATACATCGGGAATGGTTTGAGGTACGAACCTGGGGAAGGACTCATTCGAAAAACGGATTGCGAAATAAACAAATTTCGCTCATTGTTCCGCAAAAATTGAACGTCAAATCAAAAATTTGGACAGCAACACGTGAATCAGCGTTAAAAAACGATGAAAATTCTTATGCCACACTTTACAGTTCACCATCATTAACTATTTGACAGAGCGCACACATAATTTGTTGAATCCTTGTCAAAAATCATTGGACATATTTTTGAATTTTCAAATATACTGTTTGTATTGAAAATAAAAGGGGTGTTCATGTTAGGTGGGCCACCCTGTATAGGCCCAGGTGAAAGGAGATTGAATCCTATTGGCTCAGGGAAGCGAAAGGGGCGGGGAGGCCCAACCAACCTCATTTACCTCATTTTAAGATTTTCCTGACCTATCACTCTTAACAACTTCAAATTTTTCTAGCATATCCAACATACCTACCTTTGGGCAAAAGTCAGGAAATTCTACATATTCTCTGTTTGTCAAATCAAAAAATAAAGCTATGATTGGACTCATTCAGATGACTTATAAAGCAGAATCATCTTTGTTGTCCCAGAAATCCTTTCCATGGTCTTTTATTCGTTCCCTAAATTCTTACCAGTTTGACCACAGTACTCAAGCCCACATGAACGTTTTAGTTTATAAACGTTCATAAAAAAAGTGCGGTTTCAATGGGGTGGGGGGTCAGGAAAATGTTGAAATGTGGCTATTCCACAAAATATTTCACCATTAATGTGTTCATTCTTGCAATAAGTTTAGCTCCCCCTTTCCGTAATGTTGCTGTTTGTGCGCCTATCACTTTGAACGCATTAAGTGGCATTGGTTGGCCCTCCCCGTTCCTTTCACTTCCCTGAGCCAATAGGATTCAATCTCCTTTCACGTGGGCCTGTGATGTACCTTCATTTTCATGTTACTGATGATGACCTAACCGTCGAAATCGATTTAACTGTGTAACTTATTATTTTCGTGGGAATATAGACAACGTTCTATCTTACCCCGTTTTTATTTGAAATGGGTTTCCACAACTTCATCGCGAGTGACATAGTCCGTTTCAACCCAACATATTGATTATATGGAATGAACCATGGTATCACGTGCACGCCTGTTCCAGTTCCTATACCTGTTCGACAGTAAAGAATTATCCATGGACAACAAAATCCTTATTTACAAGGTCTTTATAAGGCCTCTCGGGAATTATGCACTCCCAGTATGAGGCACTTGTTCTTCTTCCCAATTTCGACGCATTGAGCAACAACAAAATCGGCCACTCCAAAAAAAAATTGTCCATGCCCCGGATTTCGTACGGAACGAAACCATATATAGAGATTTCCACCTAGAAACACCACACGAATTCCGGCAAACAGCAATGAGTACTTTTTTGACCCGAAATGCTGAGCACTATAACACTCTTGCTAGTGAAGGTTTTCATCGACCCCTACTCTCCAGACTCCAAGGCCTCGTCATATTTCAGGCATAATTAAGATGTGAAGTGCTTATATATTTCTCTTAGAGACAGTAGCTTTCTTTCTTTTTCATGATATGTGCTTTTTCCATGAAAAAGGCACATACTGCTCACCATTAATAGTATTTTAACAATTTGTCAATGAGGTATATTTGTTTTGTAAATAGTCTCAATAAATAAATTTAAAAAAACGCCTTCGTGAGCTATTAGTTCAGCTTCAACTTTAAATGAAGTCATCCACCTGTCTTTGGAAATTATGAAGTCAATTACAAGGTAGTTGATCAGCTGAAGGCCCTTGTGGCTAGTTTCTTTTTTAATTGATCAACCTGCTGAAATATAATTGGGGCTGTTTTGTGGCAGCTAGAGAGGACTAGAAGAGATAAAAAGGCTCGAAACGCCCATCGTACCACCGGCTGCGTCTGTGAGGGTGATGGAATGGTATAGTTGCCCCTTCCGAGCAGGTAGATGCATTGATAATGCTCCGCCACGCTCAGAAGATGATTCAGACGCTTGCAGGCGTCCGACTCATCTCCCAAGGAGACAGATTCTAAAATCGGGAAGGGGCCAACTAACCATATCCATCACACGCCTAATGTACATAGATCTAGTGATTTACGTGAGAGAGTTATAGGAATACACCTCTTTGTAGTAATTTGCATAGGTTTTTGGTTATTTCCTGAGGTGCAAGTACTCGTAGAATCATCTATGTGATGCCTTTCTAGCACGAAGTAATTGATAGCTCAATGAAGAGGCTTCGGAACGAAATAAAACTCGGATTTTCTTGGTTACGGCCGAGGCCATTCAGGGGAACTCGGAACACGAAACACGCAGGCGACTAATGACGTAACTGCCCGAAGGGTTTTTCCCCTTCCCCTCCTCCCGCGAACAATGATTTAAATTCTCCAATCAACTCCACCAATCCTCATCCCCACGTCCTCATTGTAAGCCGAAGGGGGGAACCCCCGACCATTAATTAGCCCTTCAGAGTCGCCCAGTTCCGAGCCGGGAAAGAGAGGCGGGGGTGTGTCCGGAGGTACTGGGGACTAGATGGTACCTACTCTCCCCAACCACCCCGGGCGAAGGGGGTTCAAATTAAAACGAACGTTGAATCAGTGAGCCGCGAGTAGTGATAGGGTTGCAGAGTCATCAGCCTCCAGGGGAAGCACGTCGGGCCGGGGATGGAAACGACGGGCAGGGGACTATACTAGCTCCCTTCCCCGCCCCGGTCCGCGAATTCATTTAATTAATTCCACCGAAAGAGAGAGAGTCTCTACAGTTCCTACTCAGTTTGTGGCTGCCGTCCCACTTCCTTTTTTTTCGCTGCGTCTGGGCAAATGTCCTATGCAAGTCACATCCAACCGGCAGACAGGAATTCATTTCGGTAGCCATCTTCCAGTGATTGAGGTTGACTAGATCTTCCACTGGTAGGGTAGAAAAGGTACCTTAGGAATTATTTTAATGTTCGAATAGTACAACAGTAGAGATTTTGTAATGCTAATGGGCCAAAACAGTTCAACCCTCTTTCTAGCTCGAGCAACGCAATACTAACCAAAGAGTGAGCAAATGCGTCAGCGTCACTTCCCAAGTGACTTGAAGGGCTGCGAACTGAAGCCTTGATGAGATTTTTCGAGGTGACGTTCATATTGAAAGGACTTATTCAACAAAGATTGTGATCCCTATTATTATTTTAAAAAACTACTAAGTACTTTTGTTTCTGCTACACAAGCAGTACAGGTTCCTATGGAGCAGAATTTCGTGTTGGGGTGGCTACCTACCACTAAATCACTATCAAAGACATGTGTTGAATGAATGAATGAATGACATGTTTATTAATGGCTCATCACAGCTCTTACATGAACTTATTAGGCTAGCAATAATAATCAAATAACAAGAATAAAACATGATATGCTTTGGATCATCAAGATCCGTCAGCAGAAGTTCCGCAGATGTAGTAACGCAGCTATTAGTTCAAATATATATACACAGTACTGATTCAAGAGGAGACACAGAGGAACCCGGACTACTAATAGATATAAAATAGAAATAGATCATAATACAATTAATTTTTTGAGTAATAAATATAACATAGCTAAATGTAATTAAATTCCGCCACCAAAAATTTTCTGTACCGCCATGCGTTACGGACGTACTTGCAAAGCGCGGTCCAATCAGGGCCGTTCAATGCCTGCAGAAACAGCTGTCGTGACAGTGACAAGTGCCCGAAGCATTCCAGTCTCGCATAAGCCAGTATCGGACACTCTGCCACAAAATGCTCCACCGACTCGTTTACTGCGAGATTACATAGGGAGCACAAGAAACTACTTCGGTTGCGTAGCCAGGGCTGCCAATTGAGGTCCAGAAGCTCCCCCCGACATCTAGCTATCAGCGCGGCGTCGTGCGAGTTTTTCTGTGAAATGTACTCCACGTCCCAGTCTAGGAGCCGATAAATCTTGTGGAATTGAGCGTTTTCCGCCTTATCCCTAAGGGTCTGCAAGAAATAGGCTCTCTGATCCTCGAGAACAGAACTCATCAACCCTTCGAAGCTCGACAGGTCAAAATATTCTGTGGTGGGCAGCTGAGACACCGCAGAGATCAACTCGCTCCATGTCCTCGCCCAGCCAGTATTCTGCTTAATCAATTCCTTAGCAGTCACTTTGGTGTACCTGCTGTCTGGCTGTTTCAACACTTTCAATAAATACTTCCCATTGGTTTCAAGTGTTTGGAGAAAGACTGGCCCTTGTTTTGTCTCGTTGTAGACTATGTAGTTGGGAGAATTCATCGGGATCCGAAGGAGTTTTTTCAAAAATAGTCTCTTAACCTTCTCTACCGCCTCGAATTTCCCCCAGCCCCAATACCGTGCACCATAACCCACAGTTGCCATTATTACAGAGGAAAACACTCTCATTTTTACTTCAGCTGGGATATCTGTCGCTGAGAATAAACCATTCCAAACTGAGTTGATCCCCGCTCGAGCCACCCTTGCCTTTTCCTCGAAGTGTTCATTCAGTTGCAGGTTATAGGAAAGCGATACGCCCAGATACCTATATGCCCTCACACACTAACAGGCTGATTTCCTAGACACCATTTTTCATGCTTCGCCAACTTGCCTCTATTTGATCTAAAAACCACAATGCTAGACTTGGTCAAGTTAATCTCCAAATTCCACGAAGACATGTGTTAACATATATGTGCGGTAATTTATTAGTCACGTCAGGCTTTGCGTTGACAATAGTGGATGATGGTGAACTGTAAAGTGTGGCATATGAATTTTCATTGTTTTTTAAAGCAGATTCACGAGATGCTATCCGTTTTGTGATTTGACTCAATTTTTGCGGAATAATGACCAAAATTTGTTTATTTTTCTTGAAAAATTATCATTTATGCCGACCTTCGACTCTCAGATTAAGATGATTTTTCACTTGATCACTGCAGAAGGTTTTAATCTCCAATTTTTACATTTTTCAACCAGACCTTGAAAATTAGTGCGGAAATTCGAATGCTAAAAGATAAGACTCGTTTCCGAAGAAAAAAAGAAAAAGGGTGGAACTATTCGGCTGTTGGAGTGAACAGAATAAACAGATTCGGTTGTACACATCAAAACTTCCACCTGGAATTCATGAACTACCAATAAACTCAAACCCGCTAAGAAATATGAGAGAGGTGGGTTCAACGCGACTAGATTTAATGAGGAATTAGTTACTGCTTGCGAGTAAAAGCCATGTACGCAAATAAGCGTTGATTTGTTTATTGAAGATAAAAAAAAAATTAACACCCTCGAATGGAGTGTTGTACTGCATTTTGTTTTAAGAATAATGCACAACACAAATTGATTCACGCAAACTCTATATTCCAATAATCTCTTGTTTACCAAAAACGCTGCAAATTCTTTCACTGGGTTTATTATTCAATTGGCTTGCGTTCATGATTTGAATTTCTACAAAGCCTTGGAGTGTGCGTGTTTCACAAATGATAGAGCGATTATTGAATTTCGGGAGGCACACAAATTTTGTCTTGCCATGTTGTTGATATTTAATATGATCAACTGATCAATCCAAATAGGTATTTTGGTTGAGAACAGATTTACGTCCTCTATGCATACCTCCTGAAATTCAATAATCGCTCTATCGCCTGTGAAACACGCACACTCCAAAGCTTAGTAGAAATTTAAATCATGAACACAAGCCAATTGAATAATAAACCCCAGTGAAAGAATTTGCAGCGTTTCCCTGAAAATTTTAGATTTTCTGATTTTTCCTGAAAATTAACAGAATGTTTCAACCCGTGTATCGGCTACAAAGCCTTTTAGGAGTTCACTCCAGTATCCACATTACTACATCACTACATCACTACGTCACTAGGTTACTGATATCAACACAAAAACAATAATAAACAAAATAACGCGAATGTTGGCACCATAAATCGGGCCATAGATCGGGAACGGTTTGACCTACGGACCTGGGGAGGGGCTCATTCGATTCCTCGTGGAGTGTTCTTCAAAATCAGTACAAATTTAGGCCGTTTCGACTTTTTTTGAGGTTTTTAGGGATTTTACAAAACTTTGACAACCCTTAAAGGGCACTTTAAATTAAGTGAGAGAGCTGGCTCAAGAATTAGGGCGTGGTCGGGCCAACAAGGATTTTTCCTGAAAATTTCAGATCTTTTGCTCCAGCCGTTTGGGAGATATCGTGCGTACGGCGGGCGGACGGACGGAAACATTTTTATAGCAGATTCGGATTCTACACCCTTTGAAACGTAAACCTTGAAATTTTCAGGGGGGTTAGCATTTTTTTCCAGAGCGATTACAATGGTTTATTATTGAATAATAAACCAAAAGGTAAAGGGCAAATTTGGTTGAAGAATAGTTATAAAATCGATCCCTGGTCTGTGGCAGGTATTGAAGGTTATAGCCGTGTATAGACACTTTCAATGCATCTCGTTGTTTTAATAATACAATGGTCAAAGTTGAGTTTCATTAGTGGGGCCGTCAGAAATTATGAACATTGACGAAATTAGAACAAGATTAGTGAATCATCACGTCGAGCTAGTGCAGATTGAACTCGCTACCGTAGTTATCGTGAAGTGACGGTGTCACAAACAACGGTACTACGTCCTGACTACACCTGCGGCGACATGAATGTTCATGAAATGCCGTTCAACCATTAATCCCTTCCCACTCCTCTCGCAACGTCACGGGGAAGGGTGGAATAATTTAATTATACTAATACGAAACTACCAGATCAAAGCAAACGTGCAGCCGGGGACAGATTAGAAAAGAGGAGGTGAGGTGCCACAACCCCTCGACGGTTGCATGTATTTAGTGTGTGGTAATTATATCGTGGTGGACGGGATGGTTCGCTTTCTCCATCTACAATGATCAAAGGGCCGTCCATTAGGGTAAATCGTCAGCGTCAACGTTGATTTTAACGAGCGGTTATTCCCTCCGCTCCTGTTCTTGTTGAATCGATGCCACCGCAAGATTCAAGCCTGTTAATGTGACGGTATGGGTAGTTGGTTTCATTCCGTTCTAGCAACAGGGTAGCGGTGGGGACCCCACCTGGATCTTATTCTAGTTCCACCAAATTCAACGCTGATTGTGTGCTGCATCGGTACCAACTCGATTCTGCCATGCCCATCTCATATGGATT
Source organism: Creontiades dilutus (assembly GCA_031894815.1). NCBI lineage: Eukaryota > Metazoa > Arthropoda > Insecta > Hemiptera > Miridae > Creontiades > Creontiades dilutus. The sequence continues at coordinate 798,301 of JAVIWC010007793.1, read as the reverse complement.
CATTTTATACCTGCAAGCCCTTAATTTACAGAAGAAATAAATTATGAACTAACGTATACCAGAGATTTTCTTCCGCTGCAACATCACTGGTGTGCTCCTTGGCTTTCACATGCCTGGAACTGGATCAAATCAGTTCAGTTCCTCCTTCAAGCAGATGATTCCTCCAAATTCAGATGCCGCATTGCATTCAACGTTGTTACCCTGGAATCCAACATACTCGTTATTATTTCAGTAGTTTCTGCTTAGAAAACTGCCTTTTGATCAATGTGGTAAAGGGCAGCATTGTGAATCAGCAAGACTCTGTCGTTTATTTGGCTTACCACTAACTCGAGTTATTGGAGTTTGCTAATTGGTTAACACATTTGTACGTAATTTCTTAATCATGTATCATGTCATATGGATTCATTTTCTACATGCAAGCCCTTCATTTAGCCAACATTACCTTATGAACAGACCTGCCTAAAGCATTCCACAACCTTTCTGTGACCGCACTGGATAGGTAATTGCGTTGAGTGTAGGAGGCTCCCATGGGTATTTTCAAGCTTGACTGTTCCCACTCAAATGGTTTGTGTCGAGGGATTTACATCCGCTGCAGCATATCTGGTGTATTTCTTGGTTATCTCCAAATTCAGTTGCCGCGTTGCATCGTTGTCACTCTGCAATCAAATATAGATTATTTTTGTAGCTTCTGTTTGGAAAAAAGTCTTTTGATCAATGTAAAGGGCAGCATTGTGAATCAGCAAGACCCTGTTGTTCATTTGGCATACCACTAACTCGAGTTATCGGAGTGAATCATTTTAGAGTCCAAATAGACTCGGAGATTCTTGATTGGTAACATCAGTTATACGTAATTTCTTAATCTGGTAGGGCTTTATCTTTTCAATTTATAAACTTCTTAGGAAAAACACATATTTCCCCTGTCGAATACATATAAATCAATTTTCCTTAGTTTATTTATCTCGATCCACTCTACAAACTGTGTATGTTTAGCGTGTTGGAACATTGTTAACCAATTCATAAGCTGCGTTAAAATTGAGAGAGATTAGCTGAATCTAACCCTGCCGAAGGATAAAGATTCTTTTCTAAACCTCCTAAAACATTGAAGTGAGAAACAGTCTGGACAAGTAAAAAACGCTGCAAATTCTTTCACTGGGGTTTATTATTCAATTGGCTTGCGTTCATGATTTGAACTGAGCTTTGGAGTGTGCATGTTTCACAGGTGAAAGAGCGATTATTGAATTTCAGGAGATATGCCTAGAGCACGTAAATCTGTTCTCGACCAAAATACCTATTTGGATTGATCAATTGATCATATTTGTGTGCCTCCTGAAATTCAATAATCGCTCTATCCTGTGAAACACGCACGACTATTGTAACAAATTATTTATTGCAATAAAGAAATGAATGACCTTTTCTTTCCAGTTCCTTCCGTAATGGCTGGTATACTCATCCATATATTTATAACGTATTTTAGTTTGCCCAAAATAGGATTCCATGACATTATCAAATAGCCCAATATACAATGAATCCATTTTTCACAAAATTGTGTAATTCCTTGTATTTTGGAAATCAGGCAATCCTGTAAGTGATAGGTTACGATTTGGAGAGTTGAGTTATTTCGTTACTTAACCCTAGAATGCCAGTATGAGATATGTCAAGCGTTTCGTTTACAGCTACCTCGCTGCCAATCCAGCTATTGATTCTGGATTGTGACCCGACGAGGGGTCAATTCATTTACTCTCTAACCTCTAGTTTCTGAAAGTAATGGGATTGAGAAATACTCCATGTTATGAATAAGATTCATTAGATGAAGTCAAATTTACTCTAATGGCTCATGACCTCGAAATGACGTACAATTTTATTGCTTGGAATGACAATTTAAAAAATTTTCTTTCATAGCTTGTTTTCCGTTAATTTTTCATCCATGAGAAACAAATTATCAGGCTGGAGTAAAACAATACTCCTTGTTGGCATATGCCGTTTGGTTCAACACGCTATCATGTTACCATTCTAGGGTTAAGTATTAGATAGTGTGATGGATATGGTTACTTGGCCCTTCCCGATTTTAGAATCCGTCGCCTTGGGAGATGAATCAGACGTTTTTAAGCGTTATATCCCCATTCTGCTGAATGGAAGGGGCAACTATACCAATCCATTACCTCACAATAGATAGATGGATAGATAGTCTATTTAAATCATTTACATGTTACATTCTTCAATTCAATAATAACTGATGACCGAGCTGGATAGTGTAACAATCTGGCCCAGCCCGGAGTTGGTTCATACTTCTAATTTTTATAAAGTACCTACCTATAACACTTTATATACACCATATTAATTATTAAAATATAGATTCCACTTCCATGGAATGATGTACTTAGTAGATACGTCATTTATACAGGGTGTCAACAAAACAGGTCTGACGTACTGAAGGGGTCGATTCTACAACTAATTCATTATGTTCAGTTTGTAGATTTCAGGGCACTTCAGACCACGTGTCAAATGGCTGGAACAGGTAAGCTCAGACCAGACAAAAGCCTGTCAAATTGAAAGCCTTCCTCATCCGAACTCACGTGTATTTAAAAAAAAAAAAAAAAACACCCGTGAAGAGTTAGTGGAGAGGGTACACCAATTCAGCGCTCGACTTGGGAATAATGCTCGCGTTCGAGAGCGGGCAGTCGACACGCTACGCAGAAGAGCAATGCTGTGCCTTCAAAACCAGGGAGGACACTTCGAGCAGTACCTTTAAGTTTTTAATATTTCTTTAATAATAACTAGTTTTATTTGACAGGCTTTTGTTTGATCTGATCCAATGGTCCTGAAATCTACGAACTGAACATAATGAGAAAGGCTCGGGAGTGCCACTATTCGATTCAGCGTACGAAACACCCTCCGTACCGTCACTGAGCTCTCCCAACTTCCAAAGTTTTGATTTCGTCATTTTCCATGTAAATCACCCGATTTTTCTCGAAAAGCTCATGTTTTTCAGCATTCAAACTCAATTTCCTCCCCCCCCCCCCCCCCCAGGAAAAATTTTTAAGGACAAAATTGACTAGACCGTTGGAAAGGTGATACCTTAGCGCAGTTTTTACCGTTCTTGCATCTTAAAAAAAATTGGTTCTCATAGTTCAATTTCCGATTGAAAAAACTCTAGGTTTCCCAAATTAAGTAAAATTAGCTTTTCAAAGAGCTTTTTTATGTCTCAAACCTCACTTTTCGGGAAAGGTGAGGCATCAATCCGAAAGGAAATTTACTGCTCTTTCCAACGGTGTACTCAGATTTGAGATTATCTTGCAAATTGAGGGAGTTATAGCAATTTATAGGAGATAAGGTCGAAAACACGAAAAAAATCTTAGATCGTAAATAACTCAAAAACGAAGCCTCTAAAAAAAATTGCTAGGAGGCAAAAGTTGTTGCAAATTAGTTGTAGAATCGACCCCTTCAGTACGTCAGACCTGTTTTGTTGACACCCTGTATGGCTGCTAATTTTATATAATCATTAATTTTAGTTCATAAAGTACTTATATGGGTTATCTCTCATTAGTTTACAAGTTTCTTCTTTGAATAGCTGATCCCTGTTTATCTTCATTAGATTTACAATGTTTCCAAAATCTTTATTGACTATTTTCATCCCTCTGAAAGCAAGCTCTTGAGCAAATGTATTCTGCTTCCGAGTATGCGAAGCAACGGAAGCCTTGTGTTCACTTTCGGGAGCCATACAATTTTTGGTGTCCAAATTCAAAATTTCCACTCGCATTTTGAGTTTCATTGCCTACTGAACAAATTTGGTTCCGTGTCTGTCGGTCCGTCTGTCTATCTGTCGTTCTGTCTGTCTGTCTGTCCGCATTTCCTTGTTACAGCCATAACTTCCACATTTTTCAATGAAGTTGGCTCTAATTTTGAGGGATTATGCGGATAAGGTCTCTTGAGATCCCATAGAAATGTTATCTCAATATAATCAGCGGTATGCTCTGCGCATGCGCTAAAGTGAAATTCTTGAAACAGGTATAACTTTCACAATTTTGATTCAATTTAGCTCATATGATAAAGGATGAAACGAGGAAGTTGCTGTGCTATCTCCTTGGCAGTGTATTTTACTCTCGGCAACTTGAGTCTGTATGAATTTGATTGCCACTATCTCATATCAGCAAAATATATAGTTTTGTGTTTACGGACTAATTTTAGCACATTTAATGTGTACAATTGGTGGACAGTTTACAAATTCAAATCATGAAATAATGTGTCACTGAGATGGCGCCTGGCTTATTGAACAATAACCTTAATGTAATTTATTGAATGAGTGGTAACAATGAGTTCAATAGTATTGGCGGGAGTGGTACACCTGAAAACCACAATTTCCACATCTTGGCTGGTTTGTGATTTGACTTCTGTTTGCGTAATGTCCAAGCTGCCCTTCGCTTACCCGTATTTGCCCGTCGAAAATGATGTTGAAAGCATTCCCCCCTCAGCAATGGTATACTTACTTGAAGGGCTGTTAATGACTCAAAACTACTAAGATAGCGTTTGATGGAGACGTTATTCGAAGGGAGATGAGTTGAAGGCAAGTTGGCGGATGGAAAGGAGGCTTCATGCTGTATTCCGCCACTGGGGCCCCCCTTCTAAGTTCCGGTAGAACTCCACCCCGCCGCTTCCCCCGTAAACTTCTCCAAAACATCAAACTTCCATCATCTAATGATGAATGATTAATTCAACACCGAAGCATTGACAACCTGTCCCAACAGGCGTTTCCGAGCATGGGGCGGGGCGGACGGGGCTTTTCGGTAGGTTCTCCCAATTACGCTATTAGCTTACCGGCGCGTTTGGGCGGGGGACGGACGTTTCGGCCAATTATTGGTTAATTAACTTCAACAACTACCACATGCTTTCATCGGTCGTAATTGACCTCGAAACAAAGGGATTCTGGTGTTTCCCCGACTCTGCACATACTCGGGAAATCGTGGAGGCGCGGAAGGAACTGTTGCATTTTTGAGCAGGATCCTTTGTGAGAGGGGGAACTTTCAATCATATCATCGATCGCTGTGCTATTCAATTACTATGTTATTAAACACAATCGGCGGGGAAACTATTAATAATGAGCGAAAACGGATACGGTTTGGGTGAAACAATACATTTCTAGCTTGCCCGTGGGCGTCCAATATGGGTCAGGAGTGGTGAACGTGTACTGGGCGCGAACGTTGAATGTGATCATTGATATTAACCCTCTGTGTGGTATGCCGGTCACTTTGATCGGATATGACAGAGTTTCCCAACTTGGGAGCCTGGAATGATTCCAGTATTCTAGTAAGGGGCCAAAAAATGGGGAAAATTTTGCAAATTATACAAAGGTTTATTATCTGCTTTAAAACTATGAAATATCGCAAGAACTGATTGAGGAAAGTAATCAGATTGTTGAACTTACGAGATGGTCCATACACGCTCTTTCAACTCTCAAACCGAATTGGTTCACCCGTTGGAGAAAATTTCCGAAGTTTGGGGAACCCTTGTGGTTGTAAATGTATGCAAGCCTCTTTCGTATATCAAACGCTTTTTCCAGAATTATAATTCGGAAATAATTTTCGTCCACAAACCCTGGTGGAGATATGTCCTTCGAAAATGGTTGTTTATACGACGCAGGTGAAGGGGTGTCCCTTGATGCCACTGGCAACCCTTTGGAATCTTATTAATGATGTTTCAATCGTGAACGATACTTAATTTAATTGTACGAGTCATGCAAACGTTACCGTGATGCCTTTTGGTACGGATATGGTGTCAGTGAGAGCCGCTTGCAGTTTATATAACAGTGTCTGAATCTGAATTAAGACGGATCATAGTTTTCAGAAAATTCCTTCAATCTTCTAATCCGATGAAACTAACGAATACCGTACCAAACTAACAGTTCAGGTTTCTATATAGCTCCAAGATGATCAAGTACCTAACTATTGAACCTTGGTACTGAAAGTTGCCAAACCTTGGGGTTTAGGTTGGAAAAATACACGTTTTTTTTGCATAAAATCTCAATTTCCTCAAAAAAGTTCCCTCTAAAACCTAAAAATTAAATATACCATTGGAAAGCTGAGACTTTTGCACATTTTTTAAGCTTACAGGCTCAAACGTATCATCAAAATTAAGGGGGACTAATGAGCCATTAAAAAAAGGAGTTTTTTTTTAATTTGACAAAATTTACCTTTCAGGCTCATTTTAACCCCTTAGTTCGTATTAAAAAATTATTATTAAAGACTGAGACGATAGATAATTTTATGTTCTTTCCAACGGCATACTTAGATTTGCAAATACTTTAAAAACGCCGGAGTTACGGCTGTTTTAGTGACGTAAGTTTGAAAACACGAAAAAAATCTTAAAAGCGAAATAACTCAAAAACGAAGCCTCTAGAAAAAAATCTCTAAGAGGCACTTTTTGTTGCAAACTAGTTGTAAAATACTCGTGCGAAGATTTTCAGATCATTCGCTGTACACCCTGTATATATTATATACAAATGTAGAAGATGATACCCTTGACAAAATTCTTACAGATTCCTAATGTACATCGACAATGTTCACCTAATTCACCATTTAGCAGAATGATTCGAAGGTAGTGAGACTTGAAGTGTCATGAACTCGTTAAAAATAACAACTTACTAAACGGTTGTTTAATAACAACCGTTGTTAAATAACAAGTTGTTATTTTTAACGTAACCAAAATCATTGTCACGCTGGTTGCTGGAAGTTCCACACCTAGCAACTTTTTCTTCTGCAAGTTGCTACTGGAGGCGCACAAATGTCACTGAACTTGACGAATTGTGAGAACGAATCTAAAAGGCTCAACCTGTTTGCCCAAAATAACATGTTTGCCTTTCAGGGAAAAAAAACTATTGAATATTAGTTTATTATTTTCGATAATGCCTCTGTGTTTTGAGTGGTAAGGTTGGAGAAATTAGGAGAAAATATTGGAGTTGAGAAATGTTGAGCCCACCCCACTATCAAGTCTGACGGCGCCCCTGTCAGTGACAAAGAACTGGTGTTTTATGAGAAGTAGGCGAAATTATAATTTATTAATTTTTTAAATGTGGTTTGGTTTATGTCATTTCATCTTTCTGATTTGATTTTGTTATTAAGTGCAAACCTGGATGTGTCATATTGGCCACTACAATAAACGCTTATGTAATTGAAGTTGGTTCACAATAGAGTTAGCTGATACAAGCGGTGCATTGATGCCTCTATCAAGCCACTAGTAAGATTTACGTAACGAAGCCGTAGTGCATCTCTGTAGTATTGTTTCAAGGGCAGAAATGCAGGCTCTGGAGTGGGCACTATAGGTCATCGAGTACTGTGGGTCATCGAGTATGCACCCAACGCTCACCCCAGAGCGACGAGCGACAGAAGTGGGAACCCCGAGCGGTTTGAAGAGGTGTTTGCCAGCCACTCCCGTCTGCCCAGTCCAAACCTTCCCCCGGAGCACTACAGCTCTGTAAATATTTAATCCGTGGGAACAGACTCCCGAAACCCTGAGCCCACCGTTGGGGGAGGCCCGTTGTTTTCTCCTACGGGGTAACCCGAAGGGTTTAAAAACTGTTTTCCGAGATCCGCAGGGGCGCAACGCTAGTTTCAGGCCGGACAAAACCACTCTCAATCAACCTGGATTAACTTGACCGCTGCCGGGCCCGTGTTGACCGGCTTAGGCCCCCTCGTGTTACGCCTCTTTTCCTAGCTACATATCAAAAGATTAACCTTAATCATGATTTTACGCAGTTTTCCTTCCTCTCCGCCGCGAAACGCCCGTGGGCGGTGCACAAATCACAACGGAGCTCCGGTAGTACGTTCCAGTTTGTCGGAGCGGTTCTCAACCCGTTTTGAGCCTCTCGCGGCAAATTTAAGGCTTCGATTCGTTAGATCGACAACGGGTATAGGCCGGGTCATTAGAGGGAGATTTACAACGATCCACCGTAGCGTTGGATGAAGGCTGTTATAACACGAAGCGCATGAATTTGTAGGACAAAATGAGAGATGTGACCATAGACGGTTAGGTAAAATTTGTTTTTTTCAAAACTTTTGTTGCAAATAGTAAACCCATTATTGAACGCAAAGATATTAAAGTGATCTTTAAGGTAGTGATCCCATGACGTTCTGACATTAAATAAGACAGGGCAGGGGATTGCAAAAGCTGCTCTTTAACGATATAATATTTCATACAATTTATGATAAATCGTACAACTTTATCAGTGGAAGTATCACTCACCTTGATGTTGGGGAATCACGGGGGGAATACTTCCGTGGCCCCGGATGAACAAGAATTCGTAGACTTTTCAGGGCGTTTAATGAAGGTGGGATGACAGGAGCGCGGTCTTTGACCGATGCCTACTGGGCACTTCATACTGACGATCATTCGATTAGAAGGTGTAAGGGTTAAGATAAAATCCCCTCAACCAGCGCGGTATTTGAGCAAAACATGATGAAAGCGCACAAACGCTCAATAACCACAAAAATCTGACTTATATTGCCACAGAACCTACATTTTTCAGAACCTAGGATCCATAAATTGGTCCGAAGTCTCTCGAACATACCACATTCACTTCGTACACAAGTTCGTAGACGGTTAAGACAAGATACTGTCATATTCACCCACCTGATCTTTTAAGACCGTTTTCACCAACACTTTGATCTGAGTTCAAATCAAGATTCAACTGGTTTAGCGGAAAACGTCCGCCAAATAAATTTCACCAAGACGTGAATATTTATTTCACCAATAAAATTAATATTGAGCCTGTAGAATGAGAAGTTCTTTTCGTTCCTCGTCCATTGCCTGTAATTTCTGTCTTATCCCTTCGATAACTTATTGAATTGGTCTAATTCAATAAGACCAATACTTTGGTAGTGAGAGTTCTCCTAGATAGAAATTTTGAGCCGGGATTTGTTAGGTTGATTAGAAGCTATCTAACGGACAGGCAACAAATTGTGAAAATCTCTGGATGCTTCAGCAGCCCGTGTTCCTTCACGTTTGGTGTCCCGCAGGGAACCGTGCTGGGACCGGTGCTGTTCACTGCCTATATTAACTCATAGCTTGATGTGCAGATTGACGGTCGAATTGTATGTTTTGCGGACGATACAGTTATTTTGTGCAGTGGAGAGGTCTGGGATGAGGTCGTGCAGAAGGCGGAGACAGCACTTAAACTGACGAACAATTGGCTAAGATTGAATAGCTTCAAACTAAATGTCCTGAAGACCCGTTTCATTTGTTTCTCCTTGCGAAATATAAGCGTGCCTAACATAGAGTTTTTGAAATGCCATGGGTGGCAGTGTTGTTTGGCTTCTGGGTTTGATTGTCCTGCTATAATCCAAGTCAGTGCAATCAGTATTTGGGTGTGATGTTGGACCAGTGTTTAAGATGGAAGGAACATGTTGGCACACTGTGCCGCAGATTGAGGAGGCTAACGGGAATTTGCCTGGCAGTTCGAGGTTTCCTTTTCTTCAACAACCTGCGTAAACTTTATTTTGCCTTGGTCCACTTAGTTTTGTCTTACAACTGTGCTGCTTGGGGAGGTGCGGTTGTTACGAGAGTCCAGCCTCTCATTGTTGTCCAAAAGTCGTTAATCAAAATTCTCCTTAAAAAATGCAAACGTTTCCCTTCTGTAGAGCTGTTCAAACGTTTTCAAGTTCCTACTTTGGTGGCCTCGATAAATGTTACAACCCTGATAGAAACATATAAATCTATTCAGTCTGGAGCTTTTCATGTAAATAAGTCCAACACCCGTGGTTGCGGGAGTGTAATGGTCCCGTTCCGCTTTACTGCTGCTGGTCAGCGGTCGTGTTCGTATCGAGGTGTCAAACTATACAATGATCTGCCAATTAATATTAGAAATGCCCCTTCACTAGTTTCATTTAAACGATTAGTTAAAAAAAAGTTGAACAATATATGAACCTACCATAATGTAATGTCGTAGTATAAATGTAAATGTAATTTTTGTCGTGAAAAAGGAACCTAAATTTGCCACTATGCAATTATTATAGTATTTTTTTTAAACGTTATTGATCTGTACTACTATAAAGTGCGACTCCTCCCCCAAGCACGAGGGTTTCCTCATATGGGGGAGTAGCATTCATTGTGTAGTTGTGTTTAAGTTGTATTTCTGATATTCAAAAAAATTGTATTATTCCACCATGTTTTGTACTTTAACTAATAAATGAATGAATTCTTCAAAAAAAATTATTGTCAAATTGTCGGTTAAGAAGTTTGGGTGATTTCAACGTTGCAATTTTATTCGCTTCCGAGTATTTATTGCCGCCCAATCGCTCACTAATTTATCGCCGTTCAAGCAATCGAAATGTCCTACTTGGGGATGATTGCCCGAAAAGTTAACCACTTTTTTAACCAAACAGCTCAGTAATTATGGTATATTAATCAATATCAACAAGTAACAGTTATTATTAATATCAGTGTTACTGTATTGCAGATACAGCCGTTTAGAAAACCTGGGCCACTTCCCTGTCCAATCCACCCACAAGACATCTTCTGATTCCAAGACTCCGAAAATCGGCATCTACGTCGTCAATCCATTTCATGCGAGGTCTGCATCTATTTCTGCTGACGTAAATACAGTAATCTGCAGGCAATTCTATTGGATTCCATCCTCTCTGCATATTCCAACCATAGGAGTCTACCCCTCTTGATGAATGTCACAAGATCTGGCTCGATGTAGCTCCCGGAGCTCCTCAAATGTTCGTATTCTCCAGGCTTGTTCTTCAGCATTAAACACTGCTCCCAATAGCCGCTGGAGTACATACTTTCCTTTCCCCAACCAGTAGCTTCTGCTTTCATTCGTTTGTAAGCTCCCACGTCTCAGACTCGCAAGTGACAATTGGACGAATCGTGGTTTTGTACAGCCTCATTTTGACGTTTCTAGAGAGAACATTAAAACCGAGGACCTGTGTGTTGCGGACATGTTCCCTGTGTGCCACTTGTTAACGATATGCCCTTAACAACGAAAGCGAGAATTGAGGCGGGAAACCGATGTTTCGGGTCTCTCCATAGTGTCCTCATTTTTTATGCTCTCCTTTAACAAGTAACTTTATAAGTAATATTCCACGATGAGGGATTTATTATTGGAGCTCCCGGAGATCCTCAAATGTTCGTATTCTCCAGGCTTGTTCTTCAGCATTAAACATGCTCCCAATAGCCGCTGGAGTACATACTTTCCTTTCCCCAACCAGTAGCTTCTGCTTTCATTCGTTTGTGGGCCCACGTCTCAAACTCGCTGTGACAGTTGGACGAATCGTGGTTTTGTACAGCCTCATTTTGGCCTTTCTAGGTTGAGCATTAAAACCGAGGACCCTGTGTGTCGCGGACATGTTCCCTGTGTGCCGCGTATTAACGATATGCCCTCAACAACGAAAGCGAGAATTGAGGCAGAAAACCGATGTTTCGGGTCTCTCCATAGTGTCCTCATTTTTCATGCTCTCCTTTAACAACAAGTAACTGCTTAAGTAATATTGCACGGTGAGGGATTTATTATTCCGTATGACGATGGTCTTCAAAAATGCACCACGCATAAAACGGAATGTCCTCGATTCGAATTGATTTCCAATCGATACCAGTTGGTCAAAAATTTTTGATAAAGTATAAATTAATACGAGCTCCACAATATTTCATCTCGGTTACAACACATTGCGAGATCCTATCACACATGTGTAAAGTAAAACCGTCAACTTGCAACTCAAATAAACTGAGGGATTTATGGGGGTTTAGAAGTTTTGGGGAAAACGAATGTGTATTCAAACCAATCAGGAGGGAGTTTACATAGTGCTATGTATTGTTAATCAAGCGCACCCCTTTTTTGCACCGCCGTCCATGATGGCTTGTACATTAATCATCCAACTTTCTAATATTTTCATCCGATTGATCGCCTCAACGCGGTGATAAGGCAAAGGGGAGGGGGCGTTTTCCCAGGGAAATATGCGGAATTTACGAGTCCGAAACAAGATGGGGAACGTTCCGCCTCGAAATTTCTCAACCAAATTTATTCATCGATGTTTATAATTAATATTTGATTCTCTGTTGGAAAAAGTTTTCCGTCCAAGGGAAGGCCGGCACTCTGTGGGGCCCGTTAATTATTTTCAAACGAGCCAACCCGTTCAAACTAAAATGGAGTAGTGAATTATTGCCTATACTTCATTAATTAGTGAAATAATTCATCGTGCCTCGAAAGCATCAGTTTGAAATAATACGAAGTTCTTAAAACAAACATTAATAAACAAATTATTGATAGAATCTATTTAATGTAAATCCATGAAAGTTCGAAAAAATACTACTTTTGGCAACACCTAACCCGAACATATACAACAATGTCTACTAAGTTATGGATATTATCCATGTTTTTCGGATTAAAAAAATTACCAAATTGCGCAAACTACAACAAGCAGCCACCAAACCAAAACACTAATAGTCCAGTCATTAAATCATACCCTCTACAGGTAAGAAATTTACTAAATGCAAAACGAAAAGCGAGGAGAAAATGGGAAAACAACAGAACGCCGGAAAATAAAAATACTTTCAATAGATAAACTAATAATCTTAAACACTAATTACAAATAGTGGAAAACGAATCAGTTGAACATTACTTGAGTAACCTAAATGCAGAGAAAGATACAAAATATTCTCTCCATAAGGCAACTAAAAACATGAAAAGACCTGAATTCCACTGCCCCCCTATAAAAACGGACCAATGCACTTGGGCTAGGAGCAACCTAGAAAAAGCATACCTAACTGTTTGCAGAACATCCAAAAGAAAACTTTCAGCATTTACCAAATCAAACAACAGGCCAAGTCTTGATAAAAACAGAAAAATCGGATTCTCTAGAAATCTTACCAGTTACTTTGAAAGAACTCAAGGAAAAAAACGCTACAAATTCTTTCACTGAGGTTTATTATTCAATTGGCTTGCGTTCAATTTCTACTAAGCTTTGGAGTGTGCGTGTTTCACAGGATAGAGCGATTATTGAATTTCAGGAGATATGCATGGAGCACGTAAATCTGTTCTCAACCAAAATACCTATTTGGATTGATCAGTTGATCATATTTGTGTGCCTCCTGAAATTCAATAATCGCTCTATCCTGTGAAACACGCACACTCCAAAGCTTAGTAGAAATTCAAATAATGAACGCAAGCCAATTGAATAATAAACCCCAGTGAAAGAATTTGCAGCGTTTTTTTATTGAACCTCAATAGCCCCCCCACAATAAAAACATCTATAATTTATCAAGTCCTTTAGCACTCGTATTGCGTTAAAACTTCCCCAAATCCAAATTTAAACGATGTAGCCAAAGGTAGACTGATGTAGAAGAGGCACACAAATATCATCAACTGATCAATCCAAATAGGTGTTTTGGTTGAGAACCGATTTACGTGGTCTATGCATATCTCCTGAAATTCAATAATCGCTCTATCACCTGTAAAACACGCACACTCCAAAGCTTAGTAGAAATTCAAATCATGAATGCAACTCAAATGAATAAAATTGAATAATAAACCCCACTGAAAGAATTTGCACATGAGAAATGATGTTTCACACAGGTGATAGAGCGATTATTGAATTTCAGGAGGCACACAAATATGATCAACTGATCAATCCAAATAGGTATTTTGGTTGATAACAGATTTACGTGCTCTATGCATATCTTCTGAAATTCAATAATCGCTCTATCACCTGTGAAACACGCACACTCCAAAGCTTAGTACAGATTCAAATCATGAACGCAGGGCAATTGAATAATAAACCCCAGAGAAAGAATACTTATTTACCCCACTAATAATATTGAATAATATTTACCTATATATCATCAGCGTTTCATGCATATTAGAATGCTTCAACCCGTGTATCGGCTATAAACTACAAGTATCAACGTCGGCTATCACTCCAGTATCCACATTCACTACAACTCGACGCTATCGGCATCACTAGGTCACAAACAAACAATAATAAACCAAAAAACGCAAATGTTGGCACCATAAATCGGGCAATACATCGGGAATGGTTTGACCAACGGACCTGGGGAGGGGCTCATTCGATTCCTTATGGTATGTTCTTCAAAAATAAGTAAATATTTAGGCCGATTCGACTTGTTTTGAGGTTTTTAGGGATTTTACAAAACTTTGACAGCCCTTAAAGGGCACTTTAAATTGAGTGAGAGAGCTGGCTCAAGAATTGGGGCGTCGTCGGACCAAGATGGATTTTTCCTGAAAATTTCAGATCTTTTGCTCCAGCCGTTTGGGAGAAATCGTGCGTACGGCGTATGGCGTACGGCGGACGGACGAAAAAATTTTTATTGCAGATTTGGATTCTACACCCTTTGAAACGTAAACCATGAAATTTTCAGGAGGGGTTAGAATTTTTTTTCCAAAGCGAGTACAATGGTTTATTATTGAATAATAAACCAATAAAGATCAATGCCAAAAATACGACTCCACAGGCATAGAAAATAGAATACATACGACTTGATCACAGGTAAAATTGTTATAGAGCTCCCTGAAAAGGGTATAATAAAATTACTATAAATTATAAATGCTTCGTTTAGGCTGAGACATGTTCCATCTCAGTGGAAAGTAGCAGAAGTCATAATGATTCCCAAACCAGGAAAATCACTCAACGAGAAAACTGGATATCGTCCTACATCACTTCTTCCGGTTATGTCAAAACTATTCGAAAAATTGCACCTGAAACGCCTCAAACCAATAATAGAAGATAGAAATTTGATTCCAGATCATCAATTTGGTTTTAGACAACGTCACTTAACGATAGATCAAGTCCATAGAATCACTAACATCATTGAAAAGGCCTCAAAAAAAAATGTTCCAGTATTTTCGTAGACTTTGACCTTTGAAAAGGTTCTTGGACTGGAGTATAAACTGCATAGGGACCTCCCTAACCAGTATTATCTTCTTGAAATCTTACAAACCGACACTTCAGGTGAAACAAGAAGACCAATACTCAGATTTGAAACTTATAAAAGCAGGAGTTTGGCAAGTTTTTCTTGGTCCCGTTCTCTATTTGCTATTCATGAATGGGAAATGATATATGAAAAGGACCTGACATTTGCAACGACACGGCCATCCTCTCACTTGGTGATGACGAATGAAACTTCAGCAATTACGTTAGTGCGAGGACACGCAACAAATCTACAAACAAAATCCGGAGTTATAACAGTTTTAGTGAATTAATATCGAAAACACGGAAAAATTTTAAATTTCGGAATGATCAACTTCGAGCGAAGATCAAGAGGAAAAACGAAGCGGTCAAGTTCGGGAAATGTTAGTAATTTTATCAACGAACGAATTGTTCCAGGGGGGAACCAATCGACATAGCAGACGGATTGTGCGGGGAAAGTTTCAGATAAACTGATTTATTACAACATTATTAACGTATACTGTAAAAAAAATTTTCGTTTGATGTGGAATTCCATCGAACTCCACCTTAAACCTATTCTAACTATATGACTATCACTATGAACAAATATTGCTAGAAAAAATCGTAATACAACATTTTAAAATACCCAATCACAGTTGTAATACCTGATGATCTTCAAGGAATTCGGACAGATTTATTTTGGTTCGACTTGTCTGTGTTTATGAAAATTTATTACAAATTAATTAATTTGTCACATAAATTGAAAATCTAAATACCAAGAGATTTGAAAATGTGTACAGGGTGTCTAACTTTGTGTAATAGACGGCAATCCAATCTGTTGGACAATTAATTTGGACAAGAATTCTTTGTAACCCCTAACTTTTTAAACCCGCTAAAAATCCTACTTTTTTCATTTTTCAAGATTTTTTTCGTGTTTTTTTTGACCTTTCCTCACTAAAACGGCTATAACTCCCTTGTTCTAAGAGCAATCTCAAATCAGATGATACCGTTGGAAAGAAGGTAAAATTTATCAATCGTTTAATGGAAAACGCAATTTTTGTATGTATTTTTAATTGGTAAAAAAATAGGACAAAGTCTAAATTTTAAAATTATTTCGGAAATTACCATTTTTCAAGCTAATTGTTTGCCTGTAATTAATAGAGGTATCGTCGGGCACTCTTCAGGAAAAACTTCCTCAAACTGTCAGCTTTCTAACGGTATAATTTTAAAAAAAATTTATGGGGAAGTTTTGGGAGAAAAACTGCGTTTAATGAAAAAAAAAACGTGGTTTTGTCGATCCAAATAAGTACACGTTTTTCCTCAGATATCAGCTTCTTACGTTGGAAAATTTGAAAAATTCAAGTAAAAAATCAGAAAAGTGAATTTTTCAAATTTTCCAACGTAAGAAGCTGATATCTGTTCAAAAAATGTTGCAAATTAGTTGTAGAATCGACCCCTGGATTTCCGCCTATTACAAGTATACACTTGTATACATTTTTCAGTAGCAATAAAAAATCACAGAAAAAAAATATTGCGCAAACGTGTTCAACGAACACCAACTTTGTTTTTCCTAGGAGAACCATGTTTTTTTTATTCCAAATTCGGATTCTACGTTTGATTCAATGACGATTTGAAGGAAGAGTGAAATTTAACTTGGGAAACCAGCCACCAAGAGTTACCAAGACACAATATGGAATCGCAAGGTACGGAGTTTAGATTATTAGACTAATAATATTAGTGATAACTACTGGCGCATTTAACAATTGCACCATTCCCCGAAAGATTGGCACCTATTAACCTGTATTCAGATAACGGCCGTACACCGCATTTAACAACTATCTACAGTCCAGTTACCTGCTATCTGGAAGGACTACCTGGAAATAATAAAACTATTTTTTCCCGTGTTCTCTTTCTGTTAACAAGTAACTTGATAATTTTTCAACTTCACAGTGACGTTTAACTAGCCACTATCCGTTTGACACGTCATTTCTTATCTGTTTAACCACAGGATATTTTTGATATCACGTTGGCTGGTTCAATATCCCGCCAGTTCATTGTGAATGAGAGGTTGGCAACTATTGGGTAATGGATAGAACACGACTTTGTGAACCGCCCAAGACCAATTTATTCGACGATGCTAGCGTCCTGTCGCAATGGTTCAGCTGGTAAGAATCTTCATTTTCCACGTTAAAAACATTTTTAAACGCTGCAAATTCTCTCACTGGGGTTTATTATTCAATTGGCTTGCGTTCATGATTTGAATTTCTACTAAACTTTGGAGTGTGCGTGTTTCACAGGTGATAGAGCGATTATTGAATTTCAGGAGATATGCATAGAGCATGTAAATCTGTTCTCGACCAAAATACATATTTGGATTGATCAGTTGATCATATTTGTGTGCCTCCTGAAATTCAATAATCGCTCTATCACCTGTGAAACACGCACACTCCAAAGCTTAGTAAAAATTCAAATCATGAACGCAAGCCAATTGAATAATAAACCCCAGTGAAAGAATTTGCAGAGTTTTTTTTCACCTGGTCCTAAGATTTGTCGAGTCGGTCTCTCTTTCCTACACCACTATTAATTTCTAGCTCTGCTATACTATTTCACAAATAAAACACAGGAACTTAGTATTTCCTGCCGACGGACCAAGCAGCACCCTCGCAACTTTAAGAAGGCCGCAAACAATCTATTATTTTACTATTGATCACCAAATATAGAGACTTCCCTATACAGAATGTAGCTTTCCAATATGTGTTTGTACAATTGTTACAGTTGGGGAATGCAACTGTTGATAAAGGGCAACCGAAAACAGCTGACCGAAGATGACGTCTGCGAACCAATGAAACAGCACCGCTCCAGCTATTGTGAGGAAATAATGTCTAAGTAAGCCCTAGGTAGTCGCATCACCCTATTTAGGTCTAATATTTTAATTTAAAATTCGAAAATCCAATATTACACTTTTATAGCCTGTGAGTAAGAAGTGATCCGCCATTTCGGATATAGTCTATTTTTTTGCCTAAGATCCCTAGACATGTTGATCATTACGTACATTTTTGCCAGGGCTTGGGAAGATGAAATGAACAAATGCAAGCGGCCTGAGGAGAAACCTCGATTGGTCAGAGCCGTCATGAGATTATTCGGACCTCAATATGCTCTGTTATCCACACTAGTAATAGTGATGGAATCGATACCGTAAGCGAAACATTTATTGTCAAATATCACGTAGTATCTGTCAAAAGGCAAATTCGTATTGAAGAGATTTATTACTATTTTGTTTCAACTTCCAACATGGGGGAGGTGAGGTGATGGAATGGTATAGTTGCCCCTTCCATTGAGCTGAATGCGGTTTAATGCTCCGCCACGCTCAGAGGATGACCCAGACGCTTCAAGGCATCTGATTCGTCTAAATGACTTTCATTCACGTATGGCAGGGGTATGACACTTATTGAAGGTGTCATAATTAATGACATTTAGCCTAAGGGGAAATGCGAATGATTGGGGTGACAGGACAGTTAATTATTAACCGACTCAACGCAGGACCAAAAACCAAGACATTAGCTCAAGACAGGAAAAATTTTGTTAAGGGGGAATTCTACGTAGCAGGGCACCGCACCGGTGCCTTCCATGAATGGGGAAAACCCGCTTGGCACCGGTGCGGTGCCATCTGCGTTGAATCGTTTAAAGTGGTCGTTACCACGGTCTGCTACCATGTGAGGTGATGGAAAGGTATAGTTGCCCCTTCCATTGACCTGAATGCGGTTTGATGCTCCGCCACGCTCAGACGATGACCCGGACGCTTGAAGGCATCTGATCCATCTACCAAGCCAATGGATTCAAGAATGGGGAAGGGCCAACTAACTATGTCCATCACAAAGTTTATCTATAAAAATAGGGAGTTTGGTTCTCACTTTCGAGGGATGATACATTAATTTCCACATAATCAAAATTTCCATTCGGATTTCACGTTTTAGTACTATTTGAACAACTTTCTTTACATGACTGTCTGTTCGTTTTATCAGCAAATCCTTGTCACGCCCAACTTCTGCCGTTTTCATCTGATTTTGATGAAGTTATCAGGGGTTTTCAGGGGCTTCAGATAGTCCCCGGTGAAATTGATCGCTTGAAAATCAATACTTGGAGCATGGGCCAGTGTAAAATCAAATCAGTATCATTTGCGCAGTTTTTAGTGGTTTCATTTCGCTCAAATTCGGAGGTTGGTCGAGGAAAAACAGTCTTATAATATCATATAAATTTTAATACGATCGTATTTTTAATTAATTTCTACTGTGTCCTGGACAACATTCGTTTCTTGTTTGATTGTTGTACGTGTTCCCAAGTCCGCAGATCCTGAGCCTGATTCACAGTTTTCATCCGATTTAATTAAATTTTCAACGAACGCATAATTTATGATGTAGATGGTCCCCTGTGAGTTTCATGGTTCAGAAATGCGTAGATAGAATGGCATAGCTGCCCCTTCCATTGAGCTGAATGCGGTTTAGTGTTCAGCCACGCTTAGAGGATGACCTAGACCAGGGGTTCTCAAACTGTTTGCCCCAAGGACCGTATCATGTGAAGGTGGTGGGACGGTCCAACAGGGGGATCTGGGGGCCTAGTCCCCCAGCAGAGAGACGGTCCGGGAGGTTTTTGAAAATTAGACAATTGAAAACAGTGTTTTTAATCACTTCTAGACGAGTTTGACAAATTCAAAATTAGGCCTAATATAGGTTCAAAAAATTAGTTTTTAGTAAATGTATTTTTTTAAATTCTATAGGTAGGTAATTTTATCAAATCATAATTAGGTAACTTTTTCATCGTTTAATAAAAAATATTAACAATTGAATTTTTTTGAAAACAGAGTTTTTAAGCATTCCTAGACGAAGTCTGCAAAGCGAGTTTAAGATTATTCACTTAGTTTTGCAATAACTTGTTCTGCATATTGAGAGGGTACACTTGTTTCAGAGTAACATTTTTTTAACGTTTCTAAATGATCTGAATTGTTATTTTTATTTTTTCTCCCCCCCCCCCCCCCCCTTGAAAAAACTGCAAGTTTCAATCCGAAAGATTTCGCGTGTTGAAACCGCCGTTCACAAAAGAACTCTTACCCTGAAGTTTCGAATTTAATGTGTTGAGATGAGAGGATAAGATCAACAAGAAATCCAAGCATCCAAAGCCAATGGTCATCCGTGAGCTCTTCCAGAGGGTTGCCCTGTTGTGCTTGCCCTTGTTTAATCGTGAAAATTTCAATTACTTGGTGGAGCTCGAAAAAGCAAACTTGAAATCATCCAATTATCACTTTGTCTGGTTCCTGTGGGCCCAAAGTGCTCAAATTTTCAGGTAGTCTAAAATGTTCATGTGGGCTTGAGTACTATGGTCAAACTGGTAGGAAATTTAGGGAACGAAGAAAAGAGCTTGAAAAGGATTTCAGGGACAATAAGGGTGATTCTGCCTTTGCAAGTCATATTAATGAGCCCAATCATAGCTTTACTTTTGATCAGACCAACACGCAATATGTAGAATTTCCTCACTTTTGCCCAAAGAGTGATAGTTCAGGAAAATGTTTAAATGATGTTAATCCTCAAAATATATCACCATTATTGGGTTCATACTTGCAATAAGTTTAGACTCAAAGCTCCTGTAGCTAGGCATAGCCATCCATCTGCCAAGGCGAGAATTTTGGCACTGTTGCTATGTGGCGATTTTCCAGAGTTCGTTAAATTTTGTGGTCCGCTATCTTCCAGTTGTTCAGTGAAACCGTATGTAACGTTCATCTTCGGAGGCCAAATTTGTTCAACAATCAGACAGAATCGATATCAAGGCTCTTGGTATTTTAGTGAATGTTTAAAACTGATTTCATGTTGTCCGATTTCAAGGTTTGTGCTGGTATATCTATTGTACAAGATGCTCCAGTACTACTCACGTCCCATTGAATCTCGAGTGCTCGCTGACGTATTGTGGGTTGCAGTTGGGGTCGTATTTTGCTCATGGATCAGAAGCTTTCTTCTAAATGTATACAATACGCGAATAGCCTTCCTAGGCATGAAAGTGCGGCTGGCTGTGAGTACTATACTCTACCAAAAGGTAAGGACCTATGTGAATTCAAGCTATATTTATCGTAGGATCACATAGGATGTTGTACATCCTGATCATAAACCTGGGGCTCTGTAGTTTCAGAGCTATCCCCTGGGCGTTACGGGTAAGTCGCCTCAATTCCTTGATATCATGATTGGTAGGCAACATCACTTCAAATATGAACAGATTGAGTATTGATAGGATGACAACTTGTGTATTCTTAGCTTCACATACTTTTGAGCTGCGTAACTTCCCGTTTATCAATCAACATACTGAGCGTGAACACTATTCCAGGTCCTCAGGCTCAGCAAAGTGAGGAAATCCAACATTTCGACGGGTTACATAATCAACCTTTTTGCAAACGATGGTAAAAAATTGGAGATGTTCTTCAATAATTCGGTTTACCTTTTGGTGGCACCCGTGCAACTAGCGGTTGTGTCGATCGTAGCCTGGTTCATCGTTGGATGGCCAGCCATCGCAGCAGCGGCTTTGTCTGCCTTGGTTCTTCCACTCCAATGTGAGTTTTTTTTCTTCATACTTGATAATCTTAATGATTTCCAGTATTCATCGGGTTGATACAAGAGTTAACATAATCATCTTCAAGTTAAACATTTAATTCTTAACTTTAATCCTAACTTTTTATGAATGGCGACATCCTAGATCGGCTTATGGGCATGAAAAATGGTTAACAGCAAATTCACAGTCGTAGGATACTGCATAGAAAGCAAAATGTTGGCGATTGCCTAACTCGAAATTAAGAACCACAGAAAATATAATTTAAGAAAAAATTACACCTCCAAGTTTTCAGCAAAGAATGATTTATTAATCAAAACAAATGTTCAATTAGAACAAAATCCATGTGATAAAATGGAGTATTTATAATCAACCGATGACACAAATTGTGAATCTTCAGACTTCAAAGGCATGCATATTGTCTGCAGTTTTTCCTCAGTCAAGTTTACGGAAAAAATAAATTTTTAAAATGTTATTAAATATATCGAGAATATATTTAATGTTTTTTTAATATATTTTTAATATAATATAATATAAATTTTAAAAAAATAAATTTTTTTAAAAATGTTATTTTTTTTTTTAAATATATCGAGAATATTAAGATATTCGCCGCCCTTTCAGCGTTTTTGAACATGTTTATTTGAAAAAGTTCAACTAGTCCATTTTTTTACCCGACACTAAAATTATAGAGGTAACCATTAGGACTTCGTTTTTGTTTTACAACATAAAAAGTTCACTTAATTTTCATTTCCAGTTCTGACCACAAAAAAATGTGCATTACTGAGACAAGAAGTGATTGGAAGAGCTGACGTCCGAGTTCGTTTGATGAACGAAATCATATCTGGCATTGAAGTCTTGAAAATGTACGCTTGGGAAAATCCATTCGCCGAAATGATTGCCTCTGCTAGAAAGTACGGATCTTTAGTTCATTAAAGTGCGAATTAGTTTATTAATTTCACGTTGTTTTACGATTAGCAAACACTATACAATACCCCCCTCAAATTTTGTCATTTTCAAGGTGCGTAGATCCCACATCTTCTTGAATACTTTTAAATGTTTCAGTGTTTCAATATAATTTTCGTGTTTGCGCTATCTTTCCATTCACACATTTCACTCGTTGTGCCTTAGGGAAGAGTTGAAATTCTTAAAAGAAGCCGTGAAGTACAGAATGGCCTCTGCCATGAGTTTATTGTACTTGAACCGATCTCAAATTTTCATCATTCTGTTATACTTCATTCTGTCCTCGAGTGTAATTAACTCCGTGACGGTAAGTTCTCAATGTACCTTCTTTATTCTGTACTATATTTATACGCTTCATTTTTTTTAATTTGAATGACTTAATGCCTTTTTTAATTCTGCAAGTGTGTTCTGAAGTAAAAACGAAACGGCAGACAGATTTTTACCCTTTTTTGTTACAAAACGCGGAGCAAGTTTTGATTCAAGCTCGGTTCTTTATCAGACTCCTGTACGGTTACAGGATGGTCTTAATGGTCCTAATAGTTGTGCCCAGTTATTCCGGTAGTCAACTTCATACCTTCAAAAAATCCTGTAACAGTAAAATATTTCATGTCAAATCGCTAAGGAATGTGAATTGGTGAGAATCAATGAAGTAACATGAATCTATCTATCTATCAGGCTTAATTTACTTCTTCGAAAATCGGTACATATTTCATTATTCCGTACAGACATTGTCCTCAATGGAGTCCCAATCAGCCCTGTTTAGACATTTAATCAATGATATTAAACCCCGTAACAAGTGGATGCTTCAAGGAGCACTTACTGTTTTCTCACATAAAATTTGGAGCAGGCAAAGAACACAGGGCCAGTAGAACAGCAAATTACCTAATCGCAGTTGTTCCAAAAACCAATTAATACAAATAGTTCCCACTATTGTGTGTGACTATGTAGATTTTTTTTTTCTCACCTGTGACCACATTTATTGAAATTCTTTAAACTAATGGAATGCCCACTCACTTTCTCCGAGGTCTTGAAACTTGAGTTTGGTTTGTTGATCGGAGGATTGCCAAAACACGATGCTTTGAGTCAGGGAAAAGGAGAGCTCCCAATCATTAGAGTCGTATTCACTTTCTTGAACACCCGAATCGCAAGCAGACAGCTCGAATAACTGAAATTTGCGGGTTTTTTTGCAAACCCATCCAGTTGGCTGTTGACCTCGACTTCTTCCATGTATCGGAAAGCCAATTTGTTAGCATCTTTTAAAATGAAGAAAATTCCTGATGACAAAATAACATTCTTCTGTGGTGATGAGCTCCTTCAAAAGAGGAACAAGTGTAACTGACGCTCTCGGGGCTTTGGCGACTTAATCAAACTTTGAGTTTTTACTCAGGCACAATGTAAATAACGTTGAAATCTACCATCCCATTTGTAAAATAAATATTTGTCATAATCTCTGATTGGAATTGAAAAAAAAATTATAGATGTACCGAGAATTGAACATGGGTCCCTTGCGTCCAAGGGTAGTCCTGAGCAACGAGGGTTGGATATCGCTCATTGAATGAAGAGACGGTCCCAGGACGATGACTTTAGATTTTGTGTATTTTTAATGAGAGTTTAGGGTCGTATTTATTTCCATCACTTCCATCATAGGGTCCCAAATTAAATATAGGAGTTCAAGAATCTTATTGCACATTCTGTATTTGTAATTTTGGGCACAATTACTTTAATTACTCATGCTAAAAACTCAGATTGTAGCTCTACATTCCTAAAATGAGCTTTCTTGCACAATTTTCGATATCTCGTCAAATGAAATTTACACACAAAACCCGTCGAGGGCATTGTAAAACAAATAATTACAAACATTTTAAGAATTCGAACGTCTAATTCTACTGAGCGACTAGGGAGAAATCGCGTTTTTAAGATTTGCGGACGTTATCCGCCCGACAAACAAAACGGACGCTCGTACCGGCTTTCTGCAGGGTCTGTTGCGTTCTTTACTTTATTATGAAGATTGAGATCAATTCGAATAAAATACCGCATATTGAAGCAGTTAAATACTTGGGTTTGACACTTGACTCCAAATTAAACTGGAATAAACACAAAGAAAAGAAGAAAGAAGAACTTAAAATCAAGTACAGAAGGATGTATTGGCTAATGGGAAGGAATTCCCATCTCTCCCTTCACAACAAACTGCTTATATAAGCAGATCCTTCGCCCTATTTGGACAGATCTGGGGCTGTGCCAAGAAATCAAATATTAAGAAAATCCAAACCTTTCAGAATAAAATACTGAGAAGTATTGTTGGAGCCCCTTGGTACATGCGAAACGATGATATTCATCGAGATTTGAGGATGGAGACAGTCTATGAAATTATTGCAAAATACGCAAGGAAGCATGAACATCGCCTCCACAAACACGAGAACCCGGAGATGCTCTACGTTTTGGACAACGAAGGTGAAATCAGACGTCTCAAGCGAAACGAACCACTGGATTTAGTTGTGCTGCGTGAATAGAAGTGCAATCGAACTCAGAGCTAATTAATTGAGCAATATAACAAAGGGCTAGGTTTTGCTCTTGGAGTGTACCTTTATTGATATGTGAAATTGCTAGATGAAATGTATTTGATTTTTCAGTTGCAATTAATAAATCACGAAAAAATAAATTATGAAGAAAATTAGATCACGTGCGCGTAATTTGATCGATTGGAAGCAAGACATAGTAAAAAAACCATGTTTTGGTCATACAAAATCGAAAAAATCGCCAAAATATCATACTGCTACAGCTTCCAAAACCGTTCATTTTTGGAGGAGCTGACCTGGCAGGCCTTTTTTATTCGTTAAAGGAAGCAACTATACCAAGTATAGTTGAACAAAATCGGGGGGGAGGGGGGGGGTACATTTCGAGTCGGTCTGGGTATGGAATGACTCAATTGTAATTGGTACACTTGTTTACTTATTCAGGTGAATTTCTATAGTTGTTGGTTGAAATCTCAATTGTTTTTGATAATGTAATTGAAAATTTAATTAATTACTTATTGTAATTGATTACTGAAAACTCTGGCTGTAAGCCGTAAGCACCCGGGGGTCCAGGGCCATTGCCCCTGTCGAAGCTCCTAGCGCCAAGTTTTCGTTAATGGATTACTATTACAATTACTACGAATTGTTTTCCTTTGACAGGTCTACGTCACCATGGTTTTGCTCAATGTTAATCAAGTGCCATTTTCTCAGTTGATGACGAAAGCATTTATATTCATTGGTGAAGCGCTTGTGTCTTTCAACCGAATGACGGTACGTACGTTATTCATTGCTTTCTTTGTCGAATGATAGTGTGGATGGTTGAAATTCAAGGATAATGATATTGTTCTGTACCTACTTAAAAGACCGTTTTTTATTCAGTTTTTTTTTCTTTTTTTAACATTATTTTACAATTGAATAATAACCCATGACCGAGCAGGATAGTGTGCCCCGGAGTTGGTTCTCACTTCTAATTTTGATAAAGTACTCATAACACTACATTTACGCCACATTAATTATTAAAATTTAGATTCCGCTTTATGGAGTGATGTACTTTGTAAATACATCATTTAAATTGCTGTTAATGTTATGAAATCATTCATTTTCTTTTATAAAGTACTGATACGGGTTATCTCTTATTAATTTTCAAGTTTCTTTTATGAATAGCTGTTCACTAATCATCCACATTGGTTTTTCGAATTTTTTTTCAAAAATTATATTTCTTTATTCACTGTTTGCATCCTCTGTATCTTGTCGTCATATGAGTAAATGTATTTGCAACGTCGGTAATTTTAGTCTATGTGATTTTGATTGCCGCTGTCTCACATCAGCACAATTGATGGACAATAAACGAATTCAAATCATGAAGCAATGTAACGTTGAGATGGGGTCCGGGCTTATTGAACAATGTCCTTAATGGGTGATTCTCATTTAACGGGACAATCGAGGTTTTGATTCTGACTAAAAAATTTTGTTCTCCTAAATTTTGATTTTTTTATTATACAATCTAGATGCTACTCTAATGGTATAGTGATGTACAAGCACGCATGATTTTCGTTTGTTTCCTCAAAATTCAGGTTTTAAAATTTTATAGGTTACGAGAATGGTATGTGTCCATGACAATGAGCTTTGTCAACCAAAAAACGATAGAATTACGTAAACGATGTGTAGGTAAGGTTGAATGTGACAGATATCTGATTTCAGTTTTTCCTGACTTTGTGCTAGAACAAGTATAACATTTTAATATTAGTATTTATCTAGTATCAAATACCAAACTTGAAAAAAAAATTGTTTCAAACAGCTATGACGGCTTTTGTGTAGCCACAACAATGAAGTTTAAAATCGCCACGACAATGAGAAATCAACATTAACCTTCTGCAATTAGGAGTCTGATGAACACTTATAGAAATTGAAACTTGCATTAAATAGAGTTTTTACATCTCTATCCCAAAATGAATGCTAAACGAATCAATAAGATTGATTAAGAGTGATTTTCAAACCCATAACAATGAGAAGTATGAAACGTACACACCTGTTTTACAAACGGCTAACTTCATTTTTGAGCCCCAACTGTATAGAAATAGCGGAAGCATGGTGTTTCCTCAAAGGGCAGGGTTACCAACGCTGAAAAAACTTTGAATTGCCAAAAAATGCCCTCATTTGAGAGAGCTACGATGATTTCCTTCAAACCCATGACAATGAGACAGAAGGTTTGGGACAAATTTTGAGCACTTGATTCGTACAGACTATCTAAAAGTTAGTCCCACTTGTAGGCGCACTACATCCAGTAACTAATTCTAAAAAAATACTAGTTAAAATATTTCCGGTAAAACGTACTTTGAGCGGATAAAATTTCGGATTAAGTTCAAATTCTGACGGACAGACCATGACAATGAGATAAGAGGTACATTTCGATCAATTACCGGCATGTACAATGAAGAGTAGCCGAACTTTATGACAGCCATAAGTAGGCCTGGTTACCACATAATAATTGCAAAAATAATTTTTGGGAAAAGTTGAACAGAAAATTATTTATCAACGAAGGACAGCGATTGTCCCGTTAAATGAGAATCACCCTAATGCATTGTGAATCTTAAAAATTTCATCAATTAGGTACTCGATAGTGCTTCCCTATATCACAATGGCATACTGTAAAATTGAGTCCAACAGTGCCTGATAAATATGGATCTTTACTTTTTCCGATAGAAATATTCATTCTATACAGGGTATAGGCACATTTTCTTAGCTTTTGACACAAACTTTAAATGTGATGGGTCCATTTCATTTGAGAATCAAACGTCAAATAATATGATATTCTCCTAGTACACAGTTTTAGGGTTTTATATGTGACGAGTGCGGATTGCTGCCTTGTCAAATTTCTTGAAACTACCCCTGAGCCTATACATGGCGCCTTGTACTTTTCAGAGCATCTTCCGGTGTTGCTGGCTAATCGCCTCAACCTGGAGCGGTAACCACTCCATTCCTTCACTTCCTTGTTATACTTGATGAATCTGCAAACGAATACAATTGAGTTCATAGTCTTTCTGATAAAATTTCATTCTACACGGGGTATAAGGAGATTTTCTAAGCTTTTGATTCAAACTTTGAATATGGTGGGCCCACAAGCGAACTCAGTGAACAAGCGTTCCTGCCAAACCTTATGGGAAGAATCACCCTTACCCATGATATTCGCTAAGGAACTTTTACAGCTAAGGAATTTTACGATATGTTAATTCTTAGGAATTTCTGCTGACCGAAGAAGATAATCGAATCGACGAAAAAACCGTAGTAACTCCAATCGCAGGGAATTTGCTTCAAACCGACCAAAACGATGCAATTAATATTGTGAATTTGACTGCCAATTGGTCGGAAAATGGAGTCGACCCGATGATTTTGAGCGACGTGAATTTGAATTTTCCTAAAGGCGAACTGACTGCTGTTGTGGGTGCAGTTGGATCGGGAAAGGTAATGTTTGATTCATGATGGATTTTTGAAAATGCAGGTTTTACGAGATGGTTTTTCAAATATTGTTTTACTGGTCGATTATTGAAGATGATAACCAAAATCAATAGTTGCAATAATGAATCCTTTACTTTGAATAATAAAATCGCTTGAGTGGTTGTCAACCAATACTGTATTAACACGTTGACTGCCATGGCTACGTAGGCTGAGGGTTCCGCTCAGGCCAAAATTTTTTTTTGAAAATTCTTGTAGAAACACCTCTGAAAAATGATATTTTGATGGGCCGGGCGACCTTTTGACGAAACCATGGTCTCAGGGACCCAAAAAACCTGAGTACCACTTTGGTACTCACTGGCC
Source organism: Creontiades dilutus (assembly GCA_031894815.1). Lineage (NCBI taxonomy): Eukaryota > Metazoa > Arthropoda > Insecta > Hemiptera > Miridae > Creontiades > Creontiades dilutus. Next base: position 769,536 of record JAVIWC010007793.1, on the reverse strand, counting down.
CAGGAGTGAACCTTTTGCTGAGTAACAATTTGGTACTCACTGGCAGTCAACGTGTTAAGTCACCCAAGGATGGAACTTCGCCATTTTATTTAGCACTCACCAACGCTTCTGTGATTTCTATTTGCAGAGTTCATTACTTCAAGCGATAATGGGGGAAATGAATGTGAGAAAAGGCAGTGTATTTAGATCAGGGACGATCTCTTACGCCGCTCAAGAACCTTGGGTGTTCCAAGGATCGTTACGTGACAACATTGTTTTTGGACAGGAGTTCGACCAACAAAGGTACAGGAGGGTTATTGGAGCATGTTCGTTGGACAGGGACTTAGCGGTGTTTCCCGACAACGATTTGACTTTAGTCGGAGAACGTGGAGTCAAGCTGAGCGGTGGACAGAAAGCGAGGGTCGGTTTAGCCAGGTCAGTAGCACAATAAAATAAAAGGTAATATCCCTTAGGAAATACTCTCACGATTATGGTAAATGGTAAACCTATGTCACCAATCCGCTTGTCATGTACTCAAAAAAATATATAAGAGGGTCATTTCAAAATTTCGGTCACATTTGAGTATCGATTTTTCTTTAAAAAAAAGTTGAAACTTGATCAATTTGCTTGTTCCTAATCAATCACTGCGGTTCTCTCGGCATATTACCCAAGTGAGCACACATAATCTTGAACCATACTGCTGATACGCCATTTTGAAAAAAAAAAAACATTTTGAAAAAACATGAACACTGAAATAATGGGCTGATAAGGCTACTTGATTTGATCCATTTTGGTTTATTATTCAACAATAAACCATTGTAATCGCTCTTGAAAAAAAAAAGTCTAACCCCCAGAAAATTTCATGGTTTACGTTTCAAAGGGTGTAGAATCCGAATCTGCAATACAAATTTTTCCGTCCGTCCGCCGTACGCCATTTCTCCCAAACGGCTGAAGCAAAAAAGCTGAAATTTTAAAGAAAAATCCATGTTGGTCCGGCGACGCCCCAATTCTTGAGCCAGCTCTCTCATTTAATTTAAAGTGCCCTTTAAGGGTTGTCAAAGTTTTGTAAAATCCCTAAAAACCTAAAAAAAAAAAAGTCAAGGCGGCCTAAATTTATACTCATTTTGAAGAACACTCTACGAGGAATCGAATGAGCCCTTCCCCAGGTCCGTAGGTCAAACCATTCTCGATCTATGGCCCGATTTATGGTGCCAACATTCGCGTTATTTGGTTTATTATTGTTTTTGTGTTGATATCAGTAAACCTCGTGACATAGTGATGCAAGTAATGTGGATACTGGAGTGAACTCCTAAAAGGCTTTGTAGCCGATACACGGGTTGAAGCATTCTGATAACCATAAAAAAAAAAAAAAAAAAACGCTGCAAAATCTTTTACATTCAATTGCCTTGCGTTCATGATTTGAATTTATACTAAGCTTTGGAGTGTGCGTGTTTCACAGGTGATAGAGCCATTATTGAATTTCAGGAGATATGCATAGAGCACGTAAATCTGTTCTCGACCAAAATACCTATTTGGATTGATCAGTTGATCATATTTGTGTGCCTCCTGAAATTCAATAATCGCTCTATCACCTGTGAAACACGCACTCTCCAAAGCTTAGTAGAAATTCAAATCATGAACGCAATCCCATTGAATAATAAACCCCAGTGAAAGATTTTGCAGCGTTTTTTTCCAGAGGCGGATATCCATTGTAGATGGTATGTTCTTTCATAGTGTGGATATAACAGCCCCAATAAATATTTCGCAGAGTAGTGAAGATGGAAGTTTTATAACTCTGGATAGTGACAGCTGTAGGGAATGAGAAATGAGGACTTTGGTATTTTATCCTGGGTCCTGTAGGCACAACTTTTTCCCCCACTTCATTTTTAGTCTAAACATAGTCTTTAAATTTCGCTGATGGTTTGACAACTCTTTGTCTTCTCCTTGCTCAATTCCGATGCCATTGGATGGTTCACTTCCCTTACATCTGGTTCTCTTGAATAATCTTCTGCAGCAGTCGGAACAGAAGAATCGAGAGGGATGTTCTGAAAAAAATGAGGAATTCAGTGTCACTTCTGTACCATCACGACACGCTGTTATTTTCATTCCACACTCTTCCTTTACATTGTAGGGATCCGGGTCATAAGGAGTGGACAATTTATTTCGTTTTTCTTGTGGTACCAGAACTGAATCACACTTTCAATTCGTGAGTCTGGCAGTCCAAAAGCCGTCATCAACAGCTCTTACAATAACGAGCCGTTGATCGCGTTTGCTGTCATTGGATGGGATAGGACGTCACTGAAGAATACAGCCCATTGCTGATACCAAAGGAAACCTTTGGCAATTGAAAAACCACCCTTAACCGCAAGGCGGCACAGCAAAAATTGCCATAATGCGACAGTGAGGTAATGTTGAGTGATGCAGGAGGGCTTAAGTGTTCCAACAAACGTTTAATCCCAGTTAACGGTTGTTGACAGTAATGTAGAAGGCACTGCTTCACTGTCTACAGCCGCTGGATGGCTCCGTCGTTGTTGGAACAAACCTTATAAAACTTCAATTTTTTATCCATTTCCACATGTATTCTTGTACACAAAGTGAAACTACTTGCATGAAGTAATTTTATGTTCAACCGCAGAGCAGTTTATCGAAGAGCTGACATATACCTGCTTGATGACCCGTTCGCCGCAGTTGACATCAATGTCGGAAAGATGATATTCAATCATTGCATCAAAGGTCAGTGGTTTTCAATAATTCTTAACTCAGCCGTTGATCGAGTTTGTTGAAAGAACACTACAGTTTATCAATTAAGTATGTGTTACAAGGATAAATTAATGATGTTCTTATAAACAGACGTTCTAATCAAAGTCTTTTTTACTTCTTGCAGGAGTTCTGGAAGGAAAGACTGTCATTTTAGCTTCTCATCAGATTCAAATTTTGGATTCGGTCGAGAGAATTGTGTGGCTTGAGAATGTAAGTATTGATTTCAGCGACTCGTATTGTACTGAATCAAATAATTGCAGTTATATTTAAAAATTTGGATATTTACTTTTGGTTTTTTATTCCATAATAAACCATTGTAATCGCTCTTGAAAAATGAATTCTAACCCCCCTGAAAATTCCATGGTTTACGTTTCAAAGGGTGTAGAATCCGAATCTGCAATAAAAAATTTTCCGTCCGTCCGCCGTACTTGACGCCGTATGCACGATTTCTCCCAAACGGCTGAAGCAAAAAAGCTGAAATTTTCATGAAAAATCCATGTTGGTCCGGCGACGCCCCAATTCTTGAGCCAGCTCTCTCACTTAAGCTAAAGTGCCCTTTAACCTGAAGTAATGTGTCAAACAGTTCCAGGCTGAGTTCCGTCGTGGGAAATTGAAGGTGAGGTTTTAGTGGGTTCGAATCCCACATAACCCAAAGTGCGGTCCCTTTTGGGTATCTTAGGAGATCCGATTTCCAGCTAAGGATCTCAAAGATTTCCTCACCTGCCACCGAAAAAAAAGTGCCCTTTAAGGGTTGTCAAAGTTTTGTAAAATCCCTAAAAACCTCAAAAAAACGTCAAGGCGGCCTAAATGTGTACTCTTTTTGAATAACACTCCACGAGGAATCGAATGAGCCACTCCCCAGGTCCGTAGGTCAAACCATTCCCGATCGATGGCCCGATTTATGGTGCCAACATTCGCGTTATTTTGGTTTATTATTGTTTTTGTGTTGCTATCAGTAACCTAGTGACGTAGTGATGTAGTAATGTGGATACTGGAGTTAACTCCTAAAAGGCTTTGTAGCCGATACACGGGTTGAAGCATTCTGATAACCATAAAAAACCCTGCAAATTCTTCCACTGGGTTTATTATTCAATTGGATTGTGTTCATGATTTGAATTTCTACTAAGCTTTGGACTGTGCGTGTTTCACAGGTGATAGAGCGATTATTGAATTTCAGGAGATATGCATGGAGCACGTAAATCTGTTCTTAACCAAAATACCTATTTGGATTGTTCAGTTGATCATGTTCGTGTGCCTCCTGAAACTCAATAATCACTCTATCACCTGTGAAACAGGCACACTCCAAAGTACTAGAAATTCAAATCATGAACGCAAGCCAATTGAACCCCAGTGGAATAATTTGCAGCGTTTTTTGAATTATCATAAAAAATTATCACAATTTTCGTACTACTGGAAATTAACTGCTCATCACCGCTTTGTAGGGAACAGTGAAAACTGTGTGCTCTTCCAGTTCTCTGCAGGGAATGGACTTTGATAAGTCGTCAAACAAGGATGAGGATAGAAAGTACAGCTTGGCCGCAGAAAGATCCGTAAGTAAAGTTATACTTATCTGACTTAGTTAACTTCATCTGACAGTTGAATCTCACTGCTGTTCGTAAAATATTACGTAATTGTGGTTGATGCAGGAAGAAATTAAAGATGCTGACTCCCAAGATGCCAAACCTTCCATGAAACCAGAACACAGTATGTTCAAATCAGTAGAAGGAGCCTACTGCATATACCTCAAAAGTGGCGGACCGTTCGCTGCCATTTTCTTGATGTTTTTCATATTCGTTTTCACCCAGATGTGCGGAAGCTTTTACGATTTTTGGCTGCTGCATTGGTACGATTGTTTGACTAATTAAGTATTAATTACTTTCCAGGATCAAAGATTCGGATGGATATGGTTAGTTGGGCCTTCCCGATTCTTGAATCCGTCACCTTGGGAGATAAATCTGACGCTTTCTAGCAGCGGGCATTACCGCATTCAGCTCAATGGAAGGGGCAATTATACCAGTCCATCCCTTCACATGGTAGCAGAGCGTGGTTACGACCAACGGCTCTTTTATTATTAACAGTCCTGTCACCCCCATTCACTCGCATTTCCCCCTAGGCTAAATGCCCTTAATTATGACATCTTTAATAATTGTCAAACCCCTGCCCTACTCATTGCGTGTTTTTACTGATCGTTTTTAATCTTTTTCAGGGTAAAAATGGAAGATCATTTCCAACAATCAAATCAAAGTGGAGTGTACCAAGTGAAATACCGTAACTCCAGTGATGAAATCCAAATCGCTTCTTTACTGAACGTAGATTCCTTTGCTCAATCCAACCTGATCATTTTGGCGGTATCTGTTGTGGTTATGTTGTTATCTGCAGCTTGCGAGATATTTTATTGGGCTTACTTTACAACAAATGTATCGCAAACTATCCACTTAAAAATGTTCCATGCTGTCATCCATACAACGATGGATTTCTTCTACAACAATACTTCAGGTAAATGTCCTATACGTATTTTTACATCCTTCTTTATCAACAATTGTTTTGTTCAGACATCTCTTTTTCAAAAATCTTATTCTTTGTTGTCACTAAGACACATTTAAACTGTGATGCTTTTGTTGATAATGCATGATTACAGCACTACGTAAGGAATCGAACATTTCAAAACCATTAATTGTTCTCATCCTTTTCAAGCTTATACATTATACGAGTATGCCATTGGCATAATAAAATATTGTCAAGATTCTGATTCAAATCAAAAATATTCGAGTGGCTCAAAACCTGCGGAATTTGAGATTCAGAAAAGATATCATTCAGTAAAGTGCCAATATCTCAAGAAAAAAGGTTAGAACTGAATAAAGCCGCCAAGCTTTCGGTTTATGTAAAACCTTCTTCAGGGTCACTCATTCATTTTATTTCATATTTACGTCTTATTGGAATATATATCGGAATCGATACAGTTTTAATAAATAATGATTTTATCAATGATCCATTTGTTGTAGGAAGGATTCTCAATCGGTTTTCTCAAGAATTGTCTATAGTTGATGAAACGTTGAGTGACTTGGTGATGGAAACTCTACTGGTAATATAAAAAATATACCGCAATTGTACTATAAATTCTCCTCAGTTTACTAACTCCTTCATTTGTTCTTGGGGGGGGGGGGGGGGGGGGGCGTTATATCCACTTTCCCGTATCAAAAACATCGGTTATGAATTCAATTAAAAACAATATAAATTAAAACCGTGGTAATATTCATAACAACAGGATGGAATGGACTAGCGTCCCGTCAAGGGCTGAGACGATAATGCAATACCACGCAAAGGCTTCAGCTTTATGCTCATGCTCAGCAGTTTCGAGAAACGAGGGGGGGGGGGGGAATTACCACATCCATCTCAAACTAGGACCCCAAGTTTACATGTTGGAAAGAACTGATTCTGTAAATCAGTCCTTGGACCTTTCATAGAGCAGATGACGGCGGACAAACATTGCAAATTTGGAATCTATGAATTGTGAAACGTGAAAGGATGAAATTTGATGGGTTGTATACAACTTTTTCTATACAATTACGAAAGGTTATTGTTGAAAATAATGAGCCAAATTAAGAACAAGCAAGAGCCTAGCACGGAGCCATAATTTATCGCACGTGTGATTGAAGTCCCCTCGGAATCTTTGTCATCAAAGGTGATCACTTGCCTCCAACCGGTAAGAAATTACGAAGAAGTGATGGATGTCGTTGAATCCGTAGAACTTTTGTTTCTGTTAAAGTAATTCCTGGGAAACTAAGTCGAATGCCTTAGCTAAGGGAATAACCAAAATGGGCCCCGATACTCACATGTCTGGCGGAAATGAGCCCCGGGTTTTTCATGAGGGCCTAACTGTTCGAAATGAAGCGGTAGCTCGACTATTTGTTTTGAAAACAAGAGAGATGAGATACCTAGCGATAACAGATCAGATTAGCAATGCAGCGATCGTATTGTGATCAAAACAACAACGTCTTGCTGACAGGTTAATATCGTTTGAGCAGAGTGCACTCCTCCACCTCTTCGCACAACCGATTGCTGTGATTCTTTTCACAGCAGACTTAATGGGGAGTTCTACTCCTACCCAAATGTGTTCCTGCTTGTCGATACGTTACTCGAACACCAGACGAAGACGTATGCTAAATTACTGAGTACCCTGGCCCCCCATCGAATAAAAATATAATAAAACTTCGCACTACCGAGTGCTGCTACAAGTATAGAAACTTTTCAACGGTGATGGCCCCCCATCGAATAAAAACATGATAAAAAAAAAAGAGAAGGGTCTGTAGCTATTAGTTGCGCATTACCTATGGGAATGAATTGACCGATTGGAGTTCGTCACGGCAGTAAGCTGAATTTGATTGCTTAATTTGACTCCAGGTATTTGACGACCTCTCAATTTGCTAATTCTCTGAAGGGGCGCAAAATTTTTAACCTTCCTACCTTGTATGACCATAGACAGTGCTCAATCTGTGCACAAATGGGAAGAGAAACGTTAATGCCACCGAAGAGGCTCTGGGTCCGATTTCGGTTGCCGCCTAAACTCCATTTCCAAAAACTGAGGCCCATTCCGTCCGAAAACTGCACTTTTGGGGCCAATTACGGTTCTGACCTTAGGTAAATCACATCATGAATAATAACTATTGAACTTATGCACAACTATAATTGTTTGAAGCTGGGCAAACACAGAGACTAATCCCTTGATGTAGATTTCTGGGATTTTGCCTCTCGGTCGATCTTCTATATTCCATCGGTGTTGGCCAGCACAATCCATCGGTGTTGGACAAGTGCACTTTTGGTGCCCATTTCGGTTCTGAGTCATATCATGAATAATAACTATTGCGCATGTGCACAACTATAATTGTTTGAAGCTGGCCAATACCGAGACTAATTGCCTTTGATGCAGATTTCTCGGATTTTGTCTCTTGGTCGATCTTCTATATTCCATCGGTGTTGAAGGCCGTTTTAGTGTTGGTGGGATTCACAAACAAGAACTGTATCCTCGTTTCCCATATTATTGCTTTTATATATATGTAAATATTACTCATCTATTTCGAATTTGACCATGTTGGTTCGTTCTTCACTTTTAAACTAACTCTATACACCAATGTTAAAATAATTGAGGGAGCTATCTACCCAATCCAACTTTGCAAATTGTTTTTCTTCTTAGCATGTAACAGCGCATTAAAACAGACACACATCACTTCATATCAAATCTACCATATCACAGATATCTATCATATTTTCAGCTTGGTTTGTTCCTCATCGGTACACTCGTCATGGTGTGCATAGTTAACCCTTTAATGATTGGTGTCATTGCTGTATGTTTTATCGCCATCATGACAATAAAAATATTTTACGTCAAAACCTCGATGCAAATTAAGAAACTGGAGTCCGCATGTGAGTAACCCTAAGCTGTACTAGATTTTAGTTTTCAACGTCCAAAGAGTCAAAAAAAATTATAATGTTCTGGAATGATTATTCTGACACTACCGAACCTTGTGAATTTGAACCCAAGCAATGTTACTTTAGTAATTACTGTAGAAATTTTAGAAAAGTACCTAAACTAAAAACTTCAACCTTTTCTGATTTTTTTCTAATTTTTTAAATATTAAACGTTATGCAAGCTTCCGATTCATTTGCAGCAAGAAGCCCAGTAATCGCTCATGTGACCGAAACCATAAACGGATTGATGACTATTAGAGCATTTGGAGCTCAAACATTTCTTACTTCTGAATTTCACAAGCATCAGGTTATCATTTTTTCTACTACGAATGTATAATGTATCAGTGTATGCCAACTTTACGGGAACGGTTTTTTGTATTTTACTTACCACTTTCGGGATCACTGTGGTTGATCATCTTCAGGCTCTCGTAGTGAAAGTTCCAAGAAAATTACGCTCAATAATAGAATGGCTCCAAAAAGATATGAAAAATGTAATTTTCCAAAGTTTGATTCGTGGTAATCGTTTAGAAGACATTTTAGGAGATGCCTGAATTTAAGCACTTTTCCAAATACACCTAGAACATACAGTACTCAATGCAGTTAGTTTTTGTAGCAGGACTGTGCAGACCGCCTAAAAAATTTGGCAGCACACAAAGGTCAGCTTTCTAATGGACCAGTCAAATTGATTGCAGTGATGTGATTTCACAGTGAAAATGAGATTTGAATGCCAAAACACGTTTTTTCAGGCTCGACTAACACACACCCGTGGCGTGACAGTGATTAGGATCGTGATCCGTCCGGCGAGGGTACCAACATTCTTTCAGGAAACTGAAGGGGTCTGCTCCCACTTGCCCGGGACGTGACAGTACCTGTCACCTGCAAATAGCGGTGACACCGTGCTCGAACCGTGATCCGGCACATTAGTTGTGGACGATATTTTCTTATTTTCACGGCCCGTTCTCCGGTGGTTTTTCAACTTTCTTTCACCATGAATGATCCAAGCTGATGATGACCAAACTGACAGAGTTGGTGCGAAACTATCCTGTGTTGCACTATCAGTCAAATGCCCAATTCATGGACTCGGATTTCAAGAACACCATCTGGGGTAAAATAGGAGCAGAATTGGACAATTTTGCTCCATCATCTATCATATCCTTGTATAAATTCGCGAATTCCCCTCCCACCCTTTTTTCCCATGCTTGATGGACCCACTTCTGTTTCTTTTTCTCGTTTTCCCATTTGTTTTATTTATCCAAAATCAAGGCGATCACAACAAGTTCACCATGGCCACGCAACTTCACTGTCACGGCACGTTTGAAACACTGACCACTGTGAATAGCGATCACGGCCAGTGAAATCACCTGCCAGTCACGGCACTGTCACGGTACTGTCACGTCACGGATGTGTGTGAATCTACATTTAAGGTAACTTGAGTTTTTCAGACTCGAATGGGCACTCACACATCTCCCCGACTACCTAATAACCCTGAGTAATAGGAAGATATTTGGTGATTTTTCTTTCATTTTTGGACGGGGGTTTGAAATTGAAAAGAATTGCAATTTTCCATCTTCAGGCACTCTATTACGAATTGAGTTATTCAAAATGTCCTCCGTATTGGTGTATGCAGAGGCCTGTTTGTTGGAACATCACGTGACGGTATCTTGGAACTGTCTTTAATTTCTGCGAATCGAACTACTTCTCGTGTTTCACCCTATATAACTAAAAATGACGTCAAACTATTATACTTTTTTCTAATCTTCAACAAAATCATATTTGGAAAAAGTTTAGGGAATACGAAAAACAACATTACAACATTTTTGCGGGCAATTGAGCGAAAAAATAACTTAAATTTTACTACGGTGAATGAAATAAGGCTTATACAGATTTTATGGTTGATTCACAGGATTATAACGCCGGAGCGCAGTTCATGTTCACTGGTTTGAACAGATTGTTTGGATTCTTGATTGAATGCATCAGTATGGTTTACACTGGTGTCGCAATTGGAAGTTTTCTTGGAGAAGGTAAACACAAATTTCAGATGACAATTGTTTTATATCAAATCAAACATGCTGTATTTCAACAACGCCGGGAACTTGATAGTGTAGGCGTCTTCAAATTCGTACATGGCGTGAAGCTACATTTCTTTTAGATTAGTTAGGAATATTTACAACTATACGGGCGTTTGCTATAAAACGTGGGATTAGCGAAGCTTGTAACATAATTAGAACTTGGGTGGGTGGTCTCATATCCAAGTACTTTTCACGATTACGTACATAGAACCACCTTCTAAATAAGGAGGAAGGAATTCATTCAGGATTCATTTGTCAGGGAATGAATTCTGATTCTACCTTCGGAGGACCATCAGCAGGATCAGCAGATGATGCGGACGATTGAGTCAGTTGGACGGAAATCTCAGTTAGAAATTGTTGCTTACTTCACTTCAACTTCACATTGTCAACAACTTGGTCAATTTCCTCAATCTCTGGTGTTCAACGTCAAGACAGGTTCAACCAGACTGGTTCAATTCATCGTTTATTCATAAACTGACGAGCTTACTGCTCACCCAGTTTCATCCTATCACAAAACCAAAAGTCCTAAACCTTAACATGACGGGAAGGAAAGAGGAATCTTCACTAGATTTCGGATCAATTGTTGAATGAATCGGAAATCGATTTTTCGCAGGATGATATTTCGAAGGAAAACAGCCGTCAGTGACAATTGTTGGACACCAGCTTTCGCAGGCATTTTACGGGGGTTTTTTATATCATCATTTGCAAACCATTAATCTATTGAAATGGACCAAGATGAATAGGCTTTGTGAGGTGAGGGAATGGTATAGCTGCCCCTTCCATTGAACTGGATGCGGTAATGCCTGGAGGATGACCCAGGCGCTTGATCTGATTCATCTCTCAATGCGACGGATTCAAGAATCGGTAAGAGCCAACTGACCATATTCATCACAGCTTGGATGTCACCTGAGCTTAGGAAGGTGTATTGTTGGACAAGATAGTCTTGCTAGTTGTGATCAGGGTGGCGGTGAGGGTAAAGCTCCAAAATTTGGTCTGCAATACGTTAGAATTTCGCTGGTATCGAATAAACTCTAGATTTAATCCAGTCCTGGGGCATCGTACTCGTTGCATTGCATCGTACTCGTATAGCTGGAGAACTCTAGTTCTATACCCCGGTATCTACAAGCTGTTTGCTGATAAACTGAACATTTAAATCGTGGTCTCTCAGTTGCTGAATTCGACCATCCTGGTGATTGCTGTTCACCAGCCTGCATCCCGAATCAGAACCATGCAACATTGAAGTAGCCTCCTCCTTCCCTGAGCCTCATACCGTCCTTTTGTAGTGTGAAATTACTTCTTGAGAGTTCTTCACCCCCTAGTGACAGCACTGTTAATATGCTCGTCGCAGATTTTGCAGTTCTATGTTCCCTTTCTACCTCATGATTCTCTGGGTGAGTTTAAAATCCGAAATTTCCCTCTTTTGTTTAAGTTTCTTAATCTCTTATTGGAGTTTATGTGATGATACTGTGCAGTTAGATGCAAAGTATTGTTGCTAAACTTATGAGGTAATCTAGACCCGAATCAAATTGAATTCAGTTGTATCAATGATTGTTAAATTTGCAGATAACGTCGCTGCTAACGTGGGTTTGGCTGTGTTCCAAGTGTTGACATTGTCGAACTTTATCCAGTTCTTCATGAAACAGGTCGCCAACCTGGAAGATGCTCTTACTTCCGTCCACAGAACGACGGAATACTCGAATCTCCCTAGTGAAATTAACTGGCAGAAACCGTCTGAAGGAGGTTTGACTATTTAGCTCAATGAATACTACAATGAGTAATGAATTCTGAACGTGTATGGAAGAAAGTTGATTGTTGATTAGTTAGCAAGATGCTGCAATATAAAAAGTAATTGTAGAATTTGGTTCCATTGTCATCATTATTTCCACGGAAAGATGAAGTATGGGCTCCATGGAAGGACAAAGTTTCTCTTAAGGAAATGAATTTTACTAAAATGGAAGTTCTTGAAGAAGTTGAAAGTCGAAGGAGACAATGTTACTCTGTAATAATTGAGAACACATTCACATCTGAATTTCTCTTACTATACAGAATGTCCCAGGAGTTATGCACAATCCGACTCCTACAACTTATTTCCAAACAAAAATGCCACCTAGCAATTTTTTTGCCAGAGGCCTCGTTTCCGAGTTATTTGCGATTTAGGACTTTTCGTGTTTTCGATCTTATGTCATTAAAACTGTCGTAACTCCCTCAATTTTAGAGGAAGCTCAAATTTGATGACACCGTTGGAAAGAACATTAAATTTTCTATATATTTCATGTCAGAAAACATTTTCTTTATTGCAATGAAGATGTCCGATTGCTGCGCGAAATGGAAGTTTGGTCAAAATCTTGAAAACGCCTGTTTTTCATCTCGCCTAGAAACCCCATTAATGCTTGACGCAGAACTGTGCAGGCCTGGTAAAACGTGCGCCAAAATGTCAGCTTTCCAACGGTGTAGTTGTTTTGGTTTTTAAAAATATTTTAGTTAAGGAAATGGTGTTTAACTGCAGAAAAACGTGTGTTTTCCGTTAAAGTTGAGGTTTTTCCAAAAGTCTCGACGAAAATAGTTTGTACTAGGCGAGATTCATTTAACTTTTCTCGCTGAATCGAATGGTGACAACGCCAGACCTCTCAAGTGACGATTCAAGTTAGTTTTGTCGGATGCATAAACCCGTGAACCGATTTTTGTGAACTGCGTCTATAGTAATTCTAAGCTGTCCGGCCAAAATCAAGCTAATCGAAGTGCCGAGAGACGGCTATTGTCAGTGTTCATTTACGATTGATTGCCATGAGTTGTACACAGAGTGTGAGTTGTCCACAGGAGGAGTGTGACTCCCATGCTGCTTTAGAAACATTACCATTGGCAAAACCGTACACGAAAATCATGTCAATATACTCACTTGTGGTATCAATCGTAAATGAACACAAACAATAGCCGTCTCTCAGCACTTCGATTAGCTTGACTTTGGCTGGACAGCTTAGAAATGCTGGACACGCTGTTCACAAACGAACGGGTTTATGCATCCGACAAAACTAACTTGAATCCACATGAGAGGTCTGGCGTTGTTACCATTCGATTCAGCGAGAAAAGTAACGTATATCCCACCTCCAACCTTTTTTCGTCTTGACTTTTGGAAAAACTCGAATTTTAACAGAAAACACACGTTTTTCTGCCGTTAAACACCATTTCTTTCACTAAAAATATTTTTTTAAACCAAAACAACTACTCCGTTGGAAAGCTGACATTTTGGCGCACGTTTTACCTAGCCCGCACAGTTCTGCGTCAAGCATTAATGAGGTTTCTATGCGAGATGAAAACAGGCGATTTCAAGATTTTGACAAAACTTCCATTTCGCGCAGCAATCGCACATCTTCAGTGCAATAAAGAAAATGTTTTCTGACATTAAATAGATAGAAAATTTAAGTTCTTTCCAACGGTATCATTAAATTTGAGCTGTTTCCAAAATTGAGGGAGTTATGACAGTTTTAATGACATAAGATCGAAAGCACGGAAAAAGTCTTAAATCGCGAATAACTCGGAAACGAGGCCTCGGGCAAAAAATTGCTGTGAGGCATTTTTGTTCGGAAATTATTGATACAACACGTAGGAGTCGGATTGTGCATAACTCCTGGGACACCCTGTACAACTACAAAGACCCGATAATTGAAAATTGGGAAAGCTACGTTGGAGGCATTGTCTTGGTCAGGGGCTAGGATATGCAATAACCCGCACGACCCTCCGGTCTTGAAGGAGGGGTTGCTTTGTGCGCCGTGTATACCAACCCCAATCTGATTTGGCCGTAGCATTGGGTGTTGCAATGTTGATAATTTGTTGTTTCTGACCAAATTCAGTTTTAGTAAAAATTTTGATGACTCAAACATGTTATCCAGTTTTAGGACAATGGTAAGATATTGGGGCTTAAATCGAGTTCATATTAAGAGTTAGAGTTTAAACAAGATTGTTAAGATATCGATATATTAAGATAAGAGGCCTCTGGCAAAAATTTGGTAGGTGGCTTCTTTGTTCGGAAAAGAGTTGTACAACACGTAGGAGTCGGATTGTGCATAACTCCTGGGACACCCTGTATAAACTAAGTCGTATGGCTAACATACGATAAAATTAACAAAGGCACTCCAACAATAAATGAAATTATTGTCAATTCTTGTTGAAAAAACGTACCTACATTTGATTGGGATTCAGTTTAACAATCGACTCATCATCTAACAACGCAATTGTTACGAGTTTCCTAGGCTCGTAATCGAAATTACAGTTTTCCTCGTGACTAGACTATGTAGTAAGACCGAATTTAGAGAGTTTTCGTAAACATTATCTTTTTCGTCTGGACGAATTTGACGTACTCAGCAGGGAGTGAATTTAGGGAAATTTTGTATTTTGTTAACATTCATGCCTAGACGCACCTGACGTACTCGGTTACTTAGGGCCTGAAAAGTCTTTCTTCAAGACTGATTTGACGCTAAATAGAATTGCTTTCTCGTCCAGACGAATCTGACGTTCTTGCCCAAGGCGTAGTTGTAAGTAAAAGAGGTTTTGTATGTGTTTGAGCGAAACCGATAGCCAGGCTACACTGGAAGGCGTCGGGAGAACGATTAGCCCCCTTAGCTTAGTGCTCAGGGCTTAAATAACGTTCCCCTCCTCGTCCCCTGCCAGTCCCAGAGAGGGAGCGGGAATTCCCCTTTCAATGAACCCGAGCCCTGGTTTTTCGAGGCTGTTGGTTGATTTTATTATGTGATAAGTAAATTATTTAATACATAGTAATAATGAAAATGGTTACAGCAATCTTTCTAAAATCACCGTCTTACAATCAGAAGTTCGATATAATTTCTATGTCATCTACGCAGAGAGTTCTCATTTTATCTGAATTTTCAAGTTAAAGAAATTGCATCCACATGGCCGGACAATGGAAAAATACGTTTTGTGAACGTCAATTTTCGATACGATAAGCGTGGACCCAACGTTTTAGAAAACCTCAGTTTCACTGTCAACCCCCGTGAAAAAGTGAGTGTATCAATTGCTCTTGAAGTTACTACTAATACTCTAGTCATAAGCATTCAAGAAATAAATTTAGACCTAGTGGACAGGACCAAGGGAACTGTTCTCTTCTACTTGTTAATGTAAAATCCGCAGAAGGAATCATAAAAATGAATAAGGGAATATTCCTTTCTTGAGATGTCCATTCAGTACGATTAAAACTCCAAAATTGTATTTATTGTCATTTATGATATACTACTTCAAGATTTTAACCGATATTTTGAACCTAGAATTATAAACCAGAAATCTGATTCCAATTGCATGGTTGGGTATCAAAAATTATTTCGACTATCAGTTTAAACTTTTGCTAAATGAAAAACCGGTGTTAGTAGCGACTACAGAACAAACATCCAAGATAACCGGAGAGAAAGTCTTGACATCTGTGGTGTAGAAGCTATGGTCAGAATGCTTCAAAACTGGGTTTTTACAAAAACTCTTCCTCACTGATAAACGGTGTCAACTCTCCTTTGACCCTTACGTCTATTTGAAAAATAATTCAAGTACTTACTACTAGGTTGTGTTATGATGTCCAATGTTTCATTTTCAGATTGGGATCGTCGGTCGGACAGGGGCCGGTAAATCGTCTTTGATTTCCGCTCTTTTCAGATTGGCGGACATCGAAGGACGGATTGAAATCGATGATGTGGACACAGCTACTGTTTCCCTGCACACGCTTAGATCTAGGATATCCATCATTCCTCAGGATCCCGTTCTGTTTTCGGGAACTCTAAGGAAAAATATCGATCCGTTCGACGAATATTCTGACGATAAGTTGTGGACCGCTCTTGAAGAAGTAAGAAGAACATTCGAAAACCTATTCCTCCTGATTGGGGAACGATATATTGGTGTTCAATCTCTCTTTCTGTATTAAAGTCATCACTGTAGCCTTCCACAGTAGATCTTGTTTGCATATGCCGAAAGCAAACCTTCAAAAACTGACTGATGTTACTGGTGACGAAGTACCTAATGCTTCCAACTTTAGCTGCCAAAGAGTTTCTAATGTCTTCGAGACTATAAACTCATGACGGACTTGAAAACGACTTCAACAGCCATTAGACGCTACCAAAAGAGAGTAAGAAATACAGATTCATGGCACACATTCCCAAACTATTGGTGTCGTGTATTTTATCGCAGAACCTATGCCTTACTTATCTAATCAGCATAATGCGTTATTTATGCGTTATTATCATCAAATTATGATAATTTTGCTGTACAGGCAGAGGAAGCTTTGTTTTTACGTTCGGAGGAAGGCACAATTCGTTTTTTTCAGTACCCAAATCTTTCGTATTTTGCGTTTTAGACCATTGTGAATAACTTTTGTCGTCTGTCTGTCCGTCCGTTCTTATCACCACAGTAAATTGAACTTAGTCCTACAGTGTGCGTCCAATTTAGATTAAAATTTAAGGGGATGTACGAGAAATATGTAAATCACATCATGTTCAAATATCTATCTATTATCCCAATTTAACTCTTCCAGATTAGTTCAACCTTTCAAAATTCATAAGTTCAAAAAGAGGAAGAAAAACGTTTATTGACAAAATAAAACAAACTAAAAGATTCCTTTTGCATTACAAAATAAACAATACCGACATTGTTTTTCTAACCATCTGTCGGTGGTGTCAGCAGGTTAAAAACCTACAATGAAATAAAGATAAATTAATAAAATTATATTTTCTATTATAAATTAATAGAAATTATAAAATAAGAAATTAAACTAGTGTACCAACGTAGAGCGATATCGCCTGGCTACTTTACTAAAAGCTACCAGTTGAGGTCATCCATAATCCAGCAAAGCCACAGCCTCGTTCCGAGAAAGCACGGGCTTATTAAAACTTCAACTCTTAACTTTGCAAGTATTGGGCCTCAATACGGTTCCTATCATTATTCTATCCTCTTAATAATTATCGCGAAAGGCCCGTAATACATCTACTAACCTTTTGAAGGCGCCGGTCGGCAGGACGTCCCGCGGTATTTATGTCCCTTTAAGCGTTACAATAATGTTATATTCTACATCTTCCGAGATTATCTAAAACATTTCTTAACAACTATATGTTTTTGGTACCTAGACAAGGATGCTATGCGTCACATCCAACTTGTTTTTTGCCAGTATCCAGTTTACTGTTCTTCTTTTGAGCATTCGCATTGTTTTTTTCCACGTTTGTTGAGAAATCTGCAGTTGACTTTTAAGTAAATAGGTTTATCAAACTTTTTTCCCAGGTTTCAAACTGTAAACAACGAAGCAACTCGAAAAACGCTGCAAATTTTTTCACTGGGGTTTATTATTTAATTGGCTTGCGTTCATGATTTGAATTTCTACTAAGCTTTGGAGTGTGCGTGTTTCACAGGTGTTAGAGCGATTATTGAATTTCAGGAGGCACACCAATGTGATCAACTGATCAACCCAAATAGGTATTTTGGTTGAGAACAGATTTACGTGCTCTATGCATATCTCCTGAAATTCATTAACCCTCAATTATTACTGGGGTAAATAAGTATTCTTTCACTGGGGTTTATTGTTCAATTGGCTTGCGTTTATGATTTGAATCTTACTAAGCTTCGGAGTGTGCATGTATCACAGGTGATAGAGCGATTATTGAATTTCAGGAGATATGCATAGAGCACGTAAATCTGTTCTCAACCAAAATACCTATTTGGATTGATCAGTTGATCATATTTGTGTTCCTCCTGAAATTCAATAATCGCTCCATCACTTGTGAAACTCGGACACTCCAAAGCTTAGTAGAAATTCAAATCATGAACGCAAGCCAATTGAATAATAAACTTCATTGAAAAAATTTGCAGCGTTTTTTGTTTTATGGTTATCAGAATACTTCAACCCGTGTATCGGCTACAAAGCCTTTTAGGAGTTCACTCCAGTATCCACATTATACACCACTACATCACTACGTCACTAGGTTACTGATATCAACACAAAACAATAATAAACCAAAATAACGCGAACGTTGGCACCATAAATCGGGCCATAGATCGGGAATGGTTTGACCTACGGACCTGAGGTGGGGCTCATTCGATTCTTCGTGGAGTGTTCTTCAGAAAGAGTCAAAATTTAGGCCGCCTTGACATGTTTTGAGGTTTTTAGGGATCTTACAAAACTTTGACAACCCTTACAGGGCACTTTAAATTAAGTGAGAAAGCTGGCTCAAGAATTGGGGCGTCGCCGGACCAACATGGATTTCTCCTGAAAATTTCAGCTTTTTTGGTTCAGCCGTTTGGGAGAAATCGTGCGTACGGCGTACGACAGACGGACGGAAAAATTTGTATTGCAGATTCGGATTCTACACCCTTTGAAACGTAAACCATGAAATTTTCAGGGGGGATAGCATTTTTTTTTTTTTTTTTTTTTTTTTCAAGAGCGATTACAATGGTTTATTATTGAATAATAAACCAAAAACTAAACTTTGCCCGCAGGTGGAAATGAAAGAAGTAATTAGCAATCAGCCGGAAGGGCTTGAAACCCCAATAGCCGAAAGCGGAGGGAATCTGAGCGTGGGACAGAAACAACTGGTTTGCCTAGCGCGAGCCATAGTGCGCAATAATAAAATTTTAGTGTTGGATGAAGCGACAGCAAACGTGGATCACAAGTAAGTGTTTTTGGCCAACTATCTTTTAGAAAATGTAGTTGTAGCGTCCCGAATTCGAATCCATTTCTCTGGTACCTTCAAGTTATTACTTCTTATTAGTAATCATGATAGAATTTGGAAAAACTTGAACCCAACCACACCAAAGCATAGGGCACTTCACATTTTAACATTCTCGTATTTCTCCAACATCTACCTACCTCATGATTGACTTGGACTGAATACGCCAAATCTGTTTACGCTTACTCAATCAATGACGATTCAAAGTGACTTGGAACAGCAACAATCGCATTAAAATAAAGGATTCTTAGACAAATGGGCACCGACTTCATGAGAGATGGTGGGGCCTATGCAACTGATTGTAGTATACATCATCTAGCAATATTTTATCTCATAAATGAACACGATGTACAGGGTGAGATTTCAACAACCCAACCCTTCAGAGTAACACTCTGTTTACTGGAACACACTTCACTATAACTTGCACCGCACAATCAGGTCCAGTGGCTTGTTACGGTTGAGGCGCCGCAGTTCTCCTTCGTTATCCAGAACGTTGAGCATCTCCGGGTTCTTGTGCTGATGGAGGCGTTTTTCGTGCTTCTCGTCGTATTTTATGATGATTTCGTTGACTGTTTCCAGTCTTAGGTCACGATGAATGTCATCATTTCCCATATACCAGGGGGCACCAACTATGCTTCTCAGGATTTTGTTCCGACAAGTTTGTATTTTCTTTACGTTAGTCTTTTTGGCACAGCCCCACAGTTGAATCAATGTCCAAATAGGGCGTAAAATTTGTTTGTAAATAAGCAATTGTGTAGTGAAAGACGGGAATCCGCTCTCAGCAGAATACATTTTCCTGAATTTAATCTTCAGTTCCTCTTTTTTCTTCTCGATGTGACGATTCCACACCAATTTTGAATCGAGAGTCATACCCAGATATTTCACAGTGTCAGAATATGGGACTTTGTTTGAGTTTAACACAAGTTCTGGGGCTGTTATTTTTCGCTTGGACTCGTTCAGCTTCATTCTCCATTTTTTGGTCCAATTTGTAATCTTGTTGGCGGCCTCTTGTAGTTTTTGGGTTGCGTCGTCTACTTCATGTCCAGTAGATCTGTGTCATCCGCGAAGGTGGCTATCATTGTATCTTCCTGCTGGGGTAAATGTCTTAAAATGGGTATAACGCTACACACACGCTCATACACCAGGGAAGGCAGCATAGTGGCTAATAAATAAGCCAGTTGCCCTTGCTGTTTGTTTATGCGGGGAAGCTTGGCGGCGTGGCGATGCTGTCCTGCACTTTGTACCCTTGGCTCTACACCTATGAACCATTAACGTTTTGTGTTTGTTCTTTGCACCAAATTCTTTGTGCTAACGCTCTTACAATTGGAAGCTATTTATAAGTTGATAAGAAAACGTTTAACATGTTCATTCAAAGCTAGCTTTCTTTGTGAGGTTGCCATTTTTGAATTCCAACCATTTGAAGATTCCATTTGGATTCAAATTTATTAAATTAGAGGGCAATATGTACCAGCTTTGTTCATGTTATACAACTGTTAAATTTTCCCCTGAGCTTTTGGATTAAAATGGTTGAAACTGTTAATGCTTAGTAACTTTTCTGAACAGAAAAATGAAGATAATAACAAACGGACTACACTGATTTTCTGGACATTTGGATGGCCCTGTAAGGCCTGCATTTCTCGCCAATATAGTATTGTTTGAATTCGGTTAAGAAAAAAATAATGATGTCATGCAATGATGAGCGGACACGACTACCCTTCACACTCAAACCAGGCTTAGGACTGGCTGCTGAGTGCAGAAGTGTTTAATAGCTGTGGGTTCATTGTCAAAATTGTCCCAAAAAGCAAGAAAAAGAAGAACGCTCATCATTGCATGACATCAATCCTTTTCGAGCTAAAAAGGTCTTCGTGAAGAAAGAGAAGAAAAGATGCATCACAAATAAAAAAAGTAGCTTTTTAGCAAATTTGCTTTACTTTCAGGATAGAATAGTGTTCTTTTTAAGCATCCAAAAGGACCTAAAATGGCTACTTTTAGCAGGAAATTAGTCAAATTCCATACCCCCCCAAAGTCGAGCCCCACTAGAGTTTTGGACAAGTCGGTGCTCATGGTTAGACACACTCAATAACCTTCAGCCTAACGATTACAATATCATAAGAAGGTAGTTACCGTATCTTTCAGCACTGTTTTATTTATTTCCTATGTATTTTCTAGAACTGACGCATTAATTCAGAAGACGATCAGAAAGAAGTTCAGTGATAATACAGTATTAACGGTCGCTCACCGGCTTAACACTGTAATGGACTCGGACAAAATCCTTGTTATCTCTGACGGTAATGCTGTTGTGAGTATTGTCCAATTTCTTGGTTTACAACTGATATTTATTTATTTATATGAAACGGGTCAAGCTCAGTTACAGGAAATACAGATTATAAACGAAAATAAACATTCAATAATGAAAACAATGATAAACATACATTAATGACAGAAACATGAAGATCAACAACATCAAAAAAGGACTAAAAAGCGTAAACAAGGAACGAATGCAGATATTAAATTGTCTAAATAGTTTTATGGCTACAATAAGGACTTAATAGATGAGATGGGGTCGGCAAAAAAATCGAAACCGTGCACTGAACACAATACATTGGCCTCCCTAGGCATTCGGAGAAGAGGGCGGTGGAGGAGATCTGCGTTCCTGCTGGTGAATGGGACAAAAAACAATGCAGGATTCCTCGTCGGTGTCCTGGGGCCGAGAAACCGACAGTTGACACTAGGTTCAATCCGTGTCTCCATTAACCAGCCGGTAATAAAATTTAATGTCTGCAGAGAGTCTCCGAGAGATCAGGGGAACCAAGTCGCTACGCCGATACAGCTCATCGTAGTTGACCATGAACCCATCTCGAGGCACTTCAATGCGAATCGCAAAGAAACGGAGGAAGCACCTCTGCACTCGCTCCGGCCTATGGCGATTTATCACGTAGTATGGGGACCAAACAACGCTGCAATATTCGAGAACGGGAAACACTATCGTCCGGTAAAGAGCACCAATGTGATTTTAGTCGCTGAAGTCACGAGAAGCACGCTTCAAAAAACCAAGTAGCTCCCAATCCACTCAAGAAAGGAGCCAAACACCCCCAACGATTCAAGGAGTCCAATCAGGTGGTGGTGGGAAACCTTGTCAAACGCCTTAGCATAATCCAACGAGATCATATCGACCTGCTCCCCCTCAGCCAGGCTGCAACGGATGGATGAAGTCCGTGAAACAGAGAAGGTTGGTATAGTTGATCTCCCACTGGAAAAAGCCATGTTGCTCCTGCAGTATCACACTTGAGAATAGTGGAATAGGTAAAATTACTCTCGGGAAATGATTGTGGAGCTCCATGTTCAAACACTTTTATTCGAATACTAGTACAAACGCTATAAAGGTGGTTTTCTGAGTAGCATCTCAGCAAGTTGATTGTTTGTTGTCGATGTGTGGACTTGTCATTCCTGGACTACCTTTTTTGTGATTTGCCGTTTGAACTACGTGCTTAGAGTCCTAATGAAGGTAGTTTTCGGCACACCACTGGCTCAAACGCTACTAGAGGGTTTGGGATCATCGTCATTTGCGCTCACCTGTGTTTTCGTTACCAATAGTGGTTCTTTTGTACTATCTCCTCCAGGCGAACCCAATTTCGTTCCCCACTAGGGTGCTGAAGGTTCAAATGCAATAAAACGCCATCCATATTGAAAATGTTAGAGCTTTTACCGCTTTTATCGAAATTTGGCCGTCAAAAAGTTTGCGCACATGAGCTCATTTGAGCTTCCAAAGATTTCTCACAACTGCAGCCTAAATTTGTATCATTTCTGCCTGGAATACCGAGATGTGTGAGTGGGTTGTATTGGAAGGCATTTCATCTGGGTTCAGCAGAATCCATTCAGCAGGAAATCCTTCATTCAACTCAAGAAAAATCAGAACTCGATTGCTTCTTGTCATCTTAGGATGCCTTTCCATTGTAAATCATGAATAGTCGTGTACCCGTATATGCAAGAGAATTCAAGCCTAAGGCCCGAATTGAAGTCTATAATGAAATCTTTTTAAACAATAATTTTCATCCTCACATCTACCTTCTTGCCACCCTTTATTATTTAATAAACTACTTCACTAAAATATGTAGATTCGTTACGAACAGCGAACAGGAAAACCCCAAGATCTACTTCAAAAATGTATTTACCCAGAAAAATTATAAAACTTTGTGGAATGCTTCGCAGGGCGTTTTAATTTCTTCTTATTTCAGGAATTTGATCACCCACATGTGCTGTTACAAAATGAAATTGGTCACTTGACAGAAATGGTCAGCAAATCGGGAAAGGTAACGGAAAATGCATTTCGTGCTGCAGCGGAGAAGGTGAGAGTAGTAACATATTTCAACTAACGATACGAATTTTTAAGAAGCTCTCCCACAACCGATATACAACCCAATACGATATTTTGGAAGTGCTCTAAGTTAAATTCAATATAACTACAAAATTATTTATCTTTAACTCACAATAACTGCAATTTCCTCTGTTCATGTTGCACTGCTTTTGATCTATTATTCAATAATAAACCATTGTAATCGCTGTTGAAAAAAAAAAAATTTGAACCCCCCCTGAAAATTGCATGGTTTACGTTTCAAAGGGTGTAGAATCCAAATCTGCAATAACAATTTTTCCGTCCATCCGCCGTACGCACAATTTTTCCCAAACGGCTGGAGCAAAAAATCTGAAATTTTCCGGAAAAATCAATATTGGTCCGACAACGCCCCAATTCTTTAGCCAGCTCTCTCACCTGATTTAAAGTGCCCTTTAAGGGTTGTCAAAGTTTTGTAAAATCCCTAAAGACCTTTAAAAAAAGTCAAGGCGGCCTAAATTTGGCCTTTTTTTTTTTTTTTTTTTTTTTTTTTTTTGAAAAACTTTTCATGAGGAATTGAATGAGCCGTAGCTCTGGTCCGTAGCTCAAACCATTCCCGATGTATGGCCCGATTTATGTTGCATACATTTGCATCCACATTCACTACAACACTAGGTTACTGCGATCAAAGGGTTTATAGCCGATACACGAGTTGAAGCATTCTGAAATGCATGCTCCGTCTTACGAAATTTAAAATTTTCAAATAGAATATTTTCCCATTGTAATCGCTCTTGAATAAAACGCTGCAAATTCTTTCACTGGCGTTAATTATTCAATGATTCATGATTTGAATTACTACTAAGCTTTGGAGTTTCACAGATGGATAGGTGGAGGCTCACAAATTTGATCAACTGATCAATCCAAATAGGTATTTTGGTTGAGAACCGATTTAAGTGCTCTATGCATATCTCCCGAAATTCAATAATCGCTCTATCACCTGTGAAACACGCACAGTCCAAAGTTAGTAGAAATTCAAATCATGAATCATTGAATAATAAACCCCGGTGAAAGAACTTGCAGCGTTTTGCTTCTCTATTTCAGAATTTTAAACGGACCAATAAAAAAGTCTCCAAGTTCTAAACGGCGTTTGACAAATTCACGAAACCCTATTCGTGAAAGATCGGATTCAAGAGAAGCATTTATGATTGGTAATTGATCACAAATGTCTTTTAAGCTCAATGGTATTAACACCAGTTCAATTACTTGTATTTAATTGTACTTATTTTACTTTTCATCCAGCTTGGTACTTTTCAGA
This sequence comes from Creontiades dilutus, assembly GCA_031894815.1. Classification (NCBI taxonomy): domain Eukaryota; kingdom Metazoa; phylum Arthropoda; class Insecta; order Hemiptera; family Miridae; genus Creontiades; species Creontiades dilutus. The sequence goes on along the minus strand of JAVIWC010007793.1, from coordinate 744,912 downwards.
AATGGTAACCATTGGCTTCGACAATGTTTTCTTCTGGAAACCAACTCTATGAGGTTGGAGTGGAGATTCGGTAACACATTACACCAGTGTTAAACCAACAAAAATGGAAACCGACTAAAAACCATAAGAAGGAATGGTTGTCTCATCAAAAACAAATGAAAAATTCTCTCTTTCACGTTTTTAAGAACTAGAGAACAGAACAATACATAAATTATTTCAATAAAACCTTTTTTTATCGTGGATTTTGATGCTAACAACAGTTGATGAATCGATTGAAAATTGTACTTTTTATTAAATATTCTCCTTATTTTCGTATATCATTTTCAATAATGAACCTTGAAAAACAAATCGTCCTAGAAAAGCCCTCCTACGAATTTGTGGGTTTTGTGGAGGCATGTTTCTATCCATTACTGTTGATTCTGATTAACGCTGAGTAACTAAGTTAATAGACCTCCGGCTATCTTTCTTAATTGTGACTAATCACTTCTCTGATTACAACACTTCATATGAATGTGATCATTAAAATTTATTTCTTGTTTTGAAGTTCAAAGAATAGATAATGTTTAATTACTACAAGACAGTAATCTACGTAAAAAGGTTACCTAACACAGATATTATGAACCTTTTTGTGTTAACCAGGGTTTTCTTATCTCCACCGACCGCGTTTCCAGTCAGTCGTCAAACAAGCACTATCAAGAGTGCTTCCAACGCTCTTCTTAATTTTCAGTTGGTCGATATGTTTATTTCATTTTCATTTTATTTCACTTTTTATTACACGGGCCAAAGCCCAATATAAGAAGGAACAGATATTAAATTAGATCGAATAGATTGAATGAGATCATACAAGGGAGCCAAGGAATGACATACAACGAAAATAGAAATCAAAAACGAAAACGAAACGAGTCTTCAGGGACCACTACACCGTACCTGTACGACTTATCGCAGATCTGACTGAAGAATGTTACTGCATAACCCTAAAGTGCTGTGAATGTTGAGATTTACCAGAAATTCCTAGCTCATTCCCCGATATTGTTGGTGAAAGCCCAAACATTTTATGAAAAACGTCCCTTTACCGCTCGAAAGTTGGTTTATGCCAGGCCAACTTTTACCAAGCCTCTTGGAAATGATTCAGATTCACTAGAAAAAATCCGATTTGAGAGCCAAAACAAGGCATTTCTGGTAAATCCTCAAATTTACTGCATTTGGGGGTTTCACAGTAACAGATATACCTAGATTTTGATGTGCCATTGTACTTAGATAAAAGCCATTTGTAACGCGATACCCCAAAATGAAAGTTCTCCGAACGGCTCAATTTTTTTAGGTAATTTTACTAGGTAATTCGAATGGTTTCAATGAAACATTGAATACTTACCAAGGTTTCAATAATTAACCTTGGTAATCTACCTAGGAAAAAAAAAATTTTAAAGTAATTAAAAGTGTTATTCTATCTCGTCAAATTCCAGTTGTTCGTGTATTTCAACGTCGTGTCCACATACAGCCAATTGCACCATGTTCGGTATTTCAACGTCAACTTTTGTTCCGACCAGAGAAGGTTGGTGCCCTCAGAGTTATTTAGATTAAGTCATCCTTGTCTTCGGGTAATATAGAAGTTTTGGAGACAAGGTGTGGAGGCACAGTGATCAGCTGAAGCACCCATGTGACTAACTTCGTTCCTAATCGATCTACCATCCTGATATGGCCGCTGTTTTTATGGCATCTTGATTGAAATTACAAGATAAGGAAGAAAATATCGTCATCGGAAATATAGGTCATAAAATCAGTAATTTACGTAGAAGAGTTATTCTAATACAGAAAAGATAAGCCCCTAAGTATCAAATTGTGGCTTTTTTCATGTAAATTTGATGAGAAATTACAACTTCATTAATGAGGAACCGTGGATTATTGAAACTAATTTCCATCTAGAACAATATTTCTTGCAAACTTACCCTACCAATCAATTCCGGTTCAATATAATTATTTGAAGAGAGATTAGAAATGCTATTATACAGGGTGTCCCATCTAACTTAAGGAATTACAGCCATACGGTGCGAGCTATCAAAAAATTGAAATGGACCTTTTCTACAGTATTTTTACTCTGCTTGAAGGTGGTGGAACCCGTTTTTCATTTTTCGATGTTTTAGTGCCTCAAATCTTCGATTGAAATTTGAGGTTACCTCTTGAACCCCCTTTTTGGTTTATTATTCAATAATAAACCATTATAATCGCTCTGGAAAAAAAATTCAACCCCCCTGAAAATTTCATGGTTTACGTTTCAAAGGGTGTAGAATCCGAATCTGCAATAAAAAATTTTCCGTCCGTCCGCCGTACGCACGATTTCTCCCAAACGGCTGGAGCAAAAAATCTGAAATTTTCAGGAAAAATCCATCTTGGTCCGACGACGCCCCAATTCTTGAGCCAGCTCACTCACTCAATTTAAAGTGCCCTTTAAGGGCTGTCAAAGTTTTGTGATATCCCTAGAAACCTCAAAACAAGTCCAAGCGGCATGAATGTAAACTCATTTTAAGAACATACCGTCAGGAATCGAATGAGCCCCTCCCCAGGTCCGTAGGTCAAACCATTCCCGATGTATGGCCCGATTTATGGTGCCAACATTTGCGTTTTTTCGTTTATTATTGTTTGTTTGTAACCTAGTGCTGTCGGGCCGATAGCGTCGAGTTGTAGTGAATGTGGATACTGGAGTGATAGCCGATGTGAATACTTGTAGTGTAGTTAGTACAATCCACGGGTTGAAGCATTCTGATATGCATGAAACGCTGATAATGTATAGGTAAATATTATTCAATATTATTACTGGGGTTTATTATTCAATATTATTACTGGGGTAAATAAGTATTCTTTCACTGGGGTTTATTATTCAATTGGCTTGCGTTCGTGATTTGAATCTGTACTAAGCTTCGGAGTGTGCGTGTTTTACAGGTGAGAGAGCGATTATCGAATTTCAGGAGATCTGCATAGACCACGTAAATCGGTTCTCATCCAAAACACCTATTTGGATTGATCAGTTGATGATATTTGTGTGCCCCCTCTACATCTGTCTACCTTTGGCTACATCGTTTAAATTTGGATTTGGGGAAGTTTTAACGCATTACGAGTGCCAAAGGACTTGATAAATTATAGATGTTTTTATTGTGGGGGGGTATTGAGGTTCAATAAAAAACGCTGCAAATTCTTTCACTGGGGTTTATTATTCAATCGGCTTGCGTTCATGATTTGAATTTCTACTAAGCTTTGGAGTGTGCGTGTTTCAAAGGATATGGCGATTATTGAATTTCAGGAGATATTCATGGAGCACGTGAATCTGTTCTCGACCAAAATACCTATTTGGATTGATCAGTTGATCATATTTGTGTGCCTCCTGAAATTCAATAATCGCCCTATCCTGTGAAACACGCAGACTCCAAAGCTTAGTAGAAATTCAAATCATGAACGCAAGCCGATTGAATAATAAACCCCAGTGAAAGAATTTGTAGCGTTTTTTGATAGCTCGGACCGTATGGCTGTAATTCCTTAATGGACCAATATAGATGGGACACCCTGTATATTAAAATTAATAGAAAATATGGTGGTGTAATGATGATTAGAAAACTACTCGCAGGCTTCACCATCGTTGTTGACTCGATATCGAAAGCCACTAAAGGCAAGTCCAAATGATCGCGTTATGTTCTTTGATTGTTAACGATAACAGTGAGCCGTCAAATGCTCATTCATTCGTCATTTGCTGTCAATTGAATTTCAGGAGATATTCATGGAGCACGTGAATCTGTTCTCGACCAAAATACCTATTTGGATTGATCAGTTGATCATATTAAATATGATTCAAATTTTGAACCTTTGGCACGAATCAATTCTAATATTTTTGGCATCTCAATTTTAACTTTCGGCGACTCAATTTTACTATTGCTGTTTTGGCATATCAATAATTGATATTAATTATTAATACTTTTCACAGATCCCAACTAACCCAACATTCCACCCCATATAATGATCAATAAATGTTTTTTCTCTCTCAAAAAAAAAAAAAGTTGATCATATTAAATAAAGTTGATCATATTAGTGTGCCTCCTGAAATTCAATAATCACTCTATCACCTGTGAAACACGCAGACTCCAAAGATTAGTAGAAATTCAAATCATGAATGCAAGCCAATTGAAATAATAAACCCCAGTGAAAGAATTTGTAGCGTTTTTTGATAGCTCGGACCGTATGGCTGTAATTCCTTAATGGACCAATATAGATGGGACACCCTGTATATTAAACTTAATAGAAAACATGGTGGTGTAATGATGATTAGAAAACTACTCGCAGGCTTCACCATCGTTGTTGACTCGATATCGAAAGCCACTAAAGGCAAGTCCAAATGATCGCGTTATGTTCTTTGATTGTTGACGATAACAGTGAGCCGTCAAATGCTCATTCATTCGTCATTTGCTGTCAAGGTTATTGGAGTTGTCCAAGTCTGTTGGAGTCAAAATCGTTTCTCTAGTATTTGCAAGGTTGGTCAGAACGATTTCGTAGCTACTTATCGACGAAATACGAAAACGACCGTCTTTTAGGGGTTAAAAAGATCCGTACTTCAAGAAGAGGCTGAAGAGTCGTGGATTCCCCGAATCCGGCTCTCGATTGACAAATTTCATGAGACCGTTGCCCCAGCAAACGTTTATTGGAGATGTAATTCAGCAGGGTTGGACTGCTTGAGGTCAACCAAAAGTCGTTCCTGTGTAATGAATTCAGAGAAAAACACTCATCATATTGATCTACACGGCAGGTACGAAACTAACCTAACTGAAACGCGCTCTCCTTCACTCGCGACAGCTCCCGTACATGGGACACGACCGGCGTTTCTCGATGTAAACGGCTAGGAAAGATGACGATTTCTCGATGCTACCGCCAACTTTAGTGGACTCTTATTGCCAATTATTTACAATTTGATTGCTCGACCAAATAGGGCTTGAAGAGACCAGACCACAGCAGCTTATTCAAGGACAGGCAAATCCAATATTTCGTAAATCAACACAATTCCAACATTAAAAACGCTGCAAATTCTTTCACTGGGGTTTATTATTCAATTGGCTTGCGTTCATGATTTGAATTTCTACTAAGCTTTGGAGTGTGCGTGTTTCACAGGTGATAGAGCGATTATTGAATTTCAGGAGAGCACTTTAAATCTGTTCTCAATCAAAATACCTATTTGGATTGATCAGTTGATCACATTTGTGTGCCTCCTGAAATTCAATAATCGCTCTTTCACATGTGAAACACGTACACTCCCAGAGCTTAGTAGAAATTCAAATCATGAACGCAAGCCAATTGAATGATAAACCCCAGTGAAAGAATTTGCAGCGTTTTTTTATGGTTATCAGAATGCTTCAACCCGTGTATCAGCTACAAAGCCTTTTAGGAGTTCACTCCAGTATCCACATTACTACATCACTACGTCACTAGGTTACTGATATCATCACAAAAACAATAATAAACCAAAATGACGCAAATGTTGCCACCATAAATCGGGCCATACATCGGGAATGGTGTGACCTACGGACCTGGGGAGGGGCTCATTCGATTCCTCGTAGGAAGTTCTTCAAAAAGAGTTCAAATTTAGGCCGCCTTGACTTTTTTTGAGGTTTTTAGGGATGTTACAAAACTTTGACAACCCTTAAAGGGCACTTTAAATTAAGTGAGAGAGCTGGCTCAAGAATTGGGGCGTCGTCGGACCACCATGGATTTTTCCTGAAAATTTCAGCTCTTTTGCTCCAGCCGTTTGGGAGTATGGCGTATGGCGGACGGACGGAAAAATTTTTAGTGCAGATTCGGATTCTACACCTTTTGAAACGTAAACCATGAAATTTTCAGGGGGGGTTAGACATTTTTTTTAAAGAGCGATTACAATGGTTTATTATTGAATAATAAACAAACAAAAAACTCACTTGAGTGTTCTCTTTCGAAAAACCCTGAAATGAATGGCTTTGTTTGTCCTATTGATGTGGTCATTAAAAGTTATTAAAACAAGTCGCTCGCTTTTATTTCTTTCCTGAACGCGCCTGCTCAATCGACAACCTTAATTTCGGAAATTGTCCGAAAAACTGGACTATCTTTTGGAATTAATTAGCCCAAGTGGCCCATTAAGAAAAGCGTTTGATTAAAACGTTTCGTTTATTGAGGAATGACCCGTCATATCAACGGAATCATTAGCGTTAACCAACTAAACTAAAGAATCGACATGAGGAAAAATGGAATATATATTCCGCTGTAACGCCCACGGTGACACCTAATCAGCTACCTCACATCGGTTGCTATTCAGAGTGGCTCTAGTTTTGAAAAATAACTTGAGACATAGCAACCATGGAACCTCGATGTAAAGAGAGAAAGAAAAATTTATTTGACAACGCGAGTGGTCTATCGAAATTCTTGTACTTGTAAGTAGCGTTCAGTTAATTTATTCCATTTTAAAAAATATAGAATCATAAAATTGATGTGTTATTTTAAAATAATACGAAATAAAGAAAATTATAGATCTTAAAGTCTGACAGGGTATCCAATACAAGGCACCCAACGAAACAAACCCCATGTTTATGACATCACAACGATGCGCAACTGTCACTAACTTTGTTTTTTTCAAATGAAAACTCCAATTTTCATTTTCAGTATCATTAAAAATTGTATCCCTTATTAAATTTTTACTGTCCCGCATGACCAGTTCAGCTGTGTTGGCAAACCCAATGGGTGTCGCATCAATAATCATATTTTTTGGTTTATTATTCAATAATAAAAGATTGTAATCGCTCTGGAAAAAAAAATTCTAACCCCCCTGAAAATTTCATGGTTTACGTTTCAAAGGGTGTAGAATCCGAATCTGCAATAAAAAATTTTCCGTCCGTCCGCCGTACGCCGTACGCACGATATCTTCGAAACGGCTGGAGCAAAAAATCTGAAATTTTCACGAAAAATCCATCTTTTTCCGAAGACGCCCCAATTCTTGAGCCAGCTCCCTCACTCAATTTAAAGTGCCCTTTAAGGGCTGTAAAAGTTTTGTAAAATCCCTGAAAACCTCAAAACTAGTCGAATCGGCCTAAATATTTTCCTATTTGAAGAACATACCATTAGGAATCGAATGAGCCCTCCCCACGTCCGTAGGTCAAACCATTCCCGATGTATGGCCCGATTTATGGTGCCAACATTTGCGTTTTTTCGTTTATTATTGTTTGTTTGTAACCTAGTGATGTCCGGCCGATAGCGTCGAGTTGTAGTGAATGTGGATACTGGAGTGATAGGCGATGTGAATACTTGTAGTGTAGTTAGTAGCCGATACACGGGTTGAAGCATTCTGATAATATATAGGTAAATATTATTCAATATTATTACTGGGGTTTATTATTCAATATTATTAATGGGGTAAATAAGTATTCTTTCACTGGGGTTTATTATTCAATTGGCTTGCGTTCATGATTTGAATCTGTACTAAGCTTCGGAGTGTGCTTGTTTTACAGGTGATAGAGCGATTATTGAATTTCAGGAGATATGCATAGACCACGTAAATCGGTTCTCATCCAAAACACCTATTTGGATTGATCAGTTGATGATATTTGTGTGCCCCCTCTACATCTGTCTACCTTTGGCTACATCGTTTAAATTTGGATTTGGGGAAGTTTTAACGCAATACGAGTGCCAAAGGACTTGATAAATTATAGATGTTTTTATTGTGGGGGGGTATGGAGGTTCAATAAAAAAACGCTGCAAATTCTTTCACTGGGGTTTATTATTCAATCGGCTTGCGTTCATGATTTGAATTCCTACTAAGCTTTGGAGTGTGCTTGTTTCACAGGATAGGGCGATTATTGAATTTCAGGAGGCACACAAATATGATCAACTGATCAATCCAAATAGGTATTTTGGTCGAGAACAGATTCACGTGCTCCATGTATATCTCCTGAAAGTCAATAATCGCCCTTTCCTGTGAAACACGCACACTCCAAAGCTTAGTAGAAATTCAAATCATGAACGCAAGCCGATTGAATAATAAACCCCAGTGAAAGAATTTGCAGCGTTTTCGTATCTGATTCAGTTGAAACATCTTCCACGTTTAGTTGAACGAAAACAACGGATAGACCTTTGAAATCCAAGAGGAATTGATGTATTACACTTTGGTTTTAGTAACACTTGGGTTGGCCAATTTTGGATGACTCGGCAATTGTGCAAGCTCGCTGAACGGCTTTGAAAAAATCAAATGTGGTAAAATTTTCACAGAATCAAGCTTAAAAATCGAACCTTCAATTTAAAAAAAAACGGTGTGTGTCTGTGTTCATCTGCTGAGTTTGCTGGTGGCCTGCATGATTCAGTGGATGGTAAAGGACTCCGACAGTGCTGTTACTCCCAATGCGTGGCTTCAGAAGGGATTGGGGCCCGCACTGACATTTTCATGCCGATCGGGTTGATACAGTAGCAACGGCGGTGAGGTGTTCCAGAGGTGGGATAGTAGATACCCTCTGCCCTGCCTATCGGGGTAAAAAAGAACCTGTATCATATGCTGCAGTGTCCACAAACTCACGGTGGACGCCTTCTCCTTCATGATGCGGTTGCCAAGCAGATAGCAGGTGCATTGTCACAAGCTTATCCTCTACATCATCAACGAAGATATTCTCTGGCATCCTGGGTGTGAGGTGATGGAATGGTATAGTTGCCCCTTCCATTGAGTTGGATGCGGTAATGATGCTCTGCCAAGATCAGAGGATGACCCAGACGCTTAAAACGTCTGATTCATCTCCCAAGGTGACGGATTCTAAAATCGGGAAGGGCCACCAACTAACGATATTCATCACAAAGTAATAGTGGAAACTCGTTGTAGTGGTCATTCCGAATGACTCATTCGTTATCATTTTTTCTTTAATCAATAACTGAGTCTAGTTGTGTAACTCATTTCAGTTTAAACACGTGCTACAATGAAGGAATACTTTCTAAATGACCTAATATGGATTACCAACTTTCAGAGCCATCGCATTAACTTAGAGAATGTCATTCTTGGCCTGCATATTTTCCAAAATTTGAGAGAAATGCATGTTTCATGAATTTGCTGATAATGGTAGTACTCCTTTACTTGCGTTGATCTAATTATTAACTGAGCTTTTTGTGGTTGATTGCAGATGGGGAGCGAAATTTATCCTAGAAGGAAATAGGCGGGAATTAACTGAAGATGACATTTGCGAACCAATGGGTGTACACGATGGAACCAAATGCTCGATGGAGATAAAAGAGTGAGTGGTGTTTTCTTATTGTCAAATAAAAATATTTAAACAGTACTACGCTCTGAAGGGAGGTTAGTAAAACATACTAATTTTCAGAAGATGAAAGAGTAGCGGACTTGACACGAATTTTGTAAACAAATGTTTGTTCACTATTTAATTAGCGTAGAGACAATTTTAGAAACTCAAATCACAGTTCAGGTCAATCAATTTAAAATATGAACGGGGACACTGGCAACATGGTCTAAGTGGCACATTTGTTGCACAACATAATGCAACGCTGTTTTGAGGAAATGAAGGAGAGGAACATTTTGACCTTGTTATATGAGTTTTACTTGTTTATCGTTCAACCTACCTTGCGCCGTAGACTACTTTTTTAATTTTTTTACCCTGGTCGGCTTATTGTGGCTGGAGAAGGAGGTCGTTTGACATTTGACTGCCCGACCTGGGCACTCTGGCGAACCAAGCACTGTATGCCCAGTGTACAGCACTTCCACCCATCGCCTGGAACTGCCTGGGACCCAGGTTAAAAGTTCATTACGTTGTTTTGAATTTTTTATTTTTTATTTTTTTTTTTTTTTGTTGGAAAGCTTGCCGGTGGAAATTTTTGCTAAGAAAACGAAAAGAAGTGGTTCAGTTTAAGAGTTTCCCAAAATGAGACACCTAAGAGGTGAACCGTTTGTCAATACGAGTGGCCGCCAAATCCCTGGGAAGAAGATTCCTGAAGATATTGTTACTTGCAAATGCAAGTTTGCAATTTTTTGGATTTTCTAAGGCGTTTTTACACGAAAGGAGCGGAAAACTCTGGAGTAGAGCAAAACTCAATGAAATTAAGGATGTGGCACCATAATTTAAAAAAGGAGCCGAGGATTCTTCACTATAGGTACTCATTGAAAAGGAGAAAAACCTTGGAAGTTTTTCGTAAAGGGGAGGTTACGCTTTGAAAGTGGAAGAATGAAGACATTTTGGTTCAGATAACACGTTTCAACTGTTATAAAATTCGTGTGTGCGTACATCAGAGTTCTTATTCAGGGAAAAGGCTAAGAACGGACCTACTATAACCTACTCCCAAGAATTGTTATTTGGGGGTTTTAGCAAAATGAAGTCAAGGGTTTAGCTTACTAGAGAGCTCACTGACCAAGTGAAGTCCTGGCTGGGTGTCCAGACTTAAAAACCTGACCGTATCCCTTCTTCTTCCTTCCCGAGGATGAAGGGCTCGGCCCTTGCACCTTGGTCATTGCTCTACTCCGGTTTTATTGGCATAATTACGCGTTGTCCCGGGTAAGTTCCTTTACATCTTTATATGAAATTACAGTATAAGGGTCTAATAAAAGGATATGCATTTCAGAGCTTGGGATAAGGAAATAACAAGATGCCGCCAAACTAACAGAACGCCAAAATTGTACAGGGCCGTCTTTCGGGCGTACGGGCCTAAATTTGCGTATTTATGCCTTTGGTCATTAGTACAAGAAATAGTTCCGTAAGTAAATACGCCTTTATCGTTATGGAAAGTATCCATTAATTGTATACAACTTTTAAATGCAGAAGCTTCAAAGACGTCCTTATGTTTTCGACTCGAGTTGAAAGTGAATTGAATTTTTGCATTGAAATGATTCCTTGAGGTGGACAATTTGTCAAATCCATTAAGAACCTTCAAATCCACGTCTGAGAAATCACTTGCAGCTGTATTTCTTGATGCGCCAGCCAACTTACTGATTTCTTACCTGCTCTGCGAGTCTTAGTTTTCGAAGCAAAAATCCAGAAATATCCAACCGCTTGGAATCCACTTTCCAATCCACATCGTTCATTTGGGCCATCCGCAGCTTTATCGTAAACAGTGAGGAGTTGGTTTCTTTATTTCAATCCTGTGAATCAAAGCTATATTTTAGATTTACTTCTACGAAACAAACATACGGACGTCTCAGTAATGCATGCATAACTCACTATGTTTTCATGCCCTGTTTTAGGTTTATACAAATTTACTTCTTGTACGGCTTGCTTCAGTATTTTGCCAAATCATCTGATTCCCCCGATTTGTATATCTACGCGATTTTTGATGCTTTTGGAGTTTTCGTGTGCTCGTACGTCCAATCTTATTTAATGCAGTATTGCCTATTGCGGGCCAATTTCTTGGGGATGAATGCTCGAATAGCCACCAGTACTCTACTGTATCAGAAGGTAAGGTGTTGGTAGAAATTATGGATCTGGTGGTGGAGTAGCAGTTGGATCTTCATTCTACGAAGGTTTTACATTATATTCATGCACAAAAGTTGTTTCGTTTCCATGCCCATATTCAAACACCTCACTGTACCTGAATATCCCAAAGCTGGCGCCAATAATGGTTGTTTTGATTACCTGTCGGATAATATCACACTTTGATGATACAACGCCCAAACTAATACCGGTGTAATATACGTGCCCCTCAGTTCACAGATGTCTGGAGATTGTTTAAATAATTAATTTAAAGGATATACCAAATTCATGTTAAAAAGAAACTGTGAAAAATGCATGTTAATATGTGGAAATTGAAGCAGCGAAACCAAGCTTTTCTTCTTCTCACCAGGTTCTAAAATTAAGCAAGGCAAATAAAACAGACACGTCGACTGGTTTCATCATCAACTTGTTTGCTATTGACGGAAAAAAAGTCGAAGGTTTATTTTATTTCTTGCCTTTCGTCGTTATTTCTCCCATGCAGTGTGTTGCAGCTTCAATACTGGCGTGGTACTACATAGGATGGCCATCTATTGTGGGATCTGTTTTCTCATTGGCATGTTTCCCGCTGCAATGTAAGTAAGCAATCGTCAATATTATACGTGCTTATAATCAAATATAACAGTCCGACTAGATAGTAGATGCTACTATAAACTGCTACACAATGTAATGTTTCACTTGATGGCATCGTGTTTTCAGTGTGGATTGGCCGAAAATGCTCAGAAGCGAGACACGAAGTTATAGAGAAAACTGACGTTCGTGTCCGTATTATGAATGAAATAATATCAGGGATCAGGGTTTTGAAGATGTACGCCTGGGAAGACTCGTTCGCTGAAATGATTTACACGGCGAGAAAGTAATAATTTGCCACAATTGAAGTTTCACATTTGCGTTTGTAGGTGAAAAAGTTTTTTAAACCCTCCATTCCTACCTCTTTTTGAACGATTTCTGACAAAATGATGGAACTGTACTGTAAAACAGGGTGAAGAATAATTCATATACTATTTTTATAAAGGATACTTTTTGCTTCCGAGTCTACTAAGGTAGCGGAAGCATTGTTTTCACCTTCGGAATGTGAAAAATTTTTTGTCTCCAAAATCAAAAATTCCACTCGCATTTTGCGTTTTAGACCTTTCTGAACAATTTTGGTTCCGTGTCTGTCTGTGTGTCTGTCTGTCTGTCAGCAAATCCTTGTTACGGGCAAAACTACACGAAGTTATAGTCCAATTTTGATGAAATTTTCAGGGATTGTGCGGGTTGGGGTGTAGATGGTTCCCCTATAGGTTTCATGACCCCCGGATCAATGGTAGCCTCTGCGCATGCGCAAACGTGAAATCTTTGTTACGCGCATAACTCCGGGAGTTCTTGACCAATTTCGATGAAAATTTCAGGGATTGTTCGGTTTGATGTGTAGATGGTCCCCTATGAGTTTCATGAACCCCGGATCAATAGTAGCCTCTGCGCATGCGCAAACGTGAAATCCTTGTTACGCGCATAACTCCGGGAGTTCTTGACCAATTTCGATGAAATTTTCAGGGATTGTTCGGTTTGATGTGTAGATGGTCCCCTATGAGTTTCATGACCCCCGGATCAATAGTAGCCTCTGCGCATGCGCAAACGTGAAATCCTTCACAAGCATAACTCCGGGAGTTCTTGACCGATTTCGATGAAATTTTCAGGGATTGTTCGGACTTATGAGGTATATTTTATAGTTTGTTCAATAGTTGAACATGCCTACCTTTATTTTCTCAAGTTATGCTCCTGCATAACAATAAATTTACCATAATTCAATATTTACTTCGCCTAATTGAACGAAGTTCTTTAGTCAATAATAATTTTCAATGATCTATACAGTCATGTTATGGATACGAGGAAGCTATGTGCCACACCCACTAGGCCGACGTTTTTTAAATGTCTTCCAACCCTAAAGGTTATGAAGCCTTTCATCATTCACTCCAGAATATTGTTCATTATGGACTTAATTTGCAAACTATTTGTACATCCCTTGGGAATTTGGGGAAACTACTGGTCGATTTACACTTCTGGGCACTAAGTGCCGTCCATTTCTAGCTTTATGTCTTCCGTTCAAATAAATATCTGCTGCTTATCGATAATAGCCTGTAGTCAAAATTAATTATGAAGAAGAGTAAATATTATCGTATTCAAACATAGAAGATTAAAAACGGTAGCAATCTCATGCAATCACTACCTGTCCACCATGCTAGATGCATTCAAATAAAATTGTTACAGATTGTTTTTGTTTTGTTTTAGAAATGAACTGACGGGTATCAGGAAATCCATCAGAATTAGAAATCTAGGTCTTATTAATATTGTTTACCGCTCTCGAACTGCGCTTTTCCTCGTCATTTTGTTTTTCGTCATCTTTAAAGGCCATATAAACTCCATATCGGTGAGTGGACTTCTCTCTTCGGTTCTTACAATAATTTCGCCAATAGTTAAATACATTTTAATTGTTATTATTAAACTCTTTTGATGCCTTGCAATTTACTTAAAGGTTTACTTGACTTTTGCCATTTTGAACATCTATCAAACGACGCTGTCTCTCGCCATGACCAAAGGACGAATTCTGACGGGAGAAGCTCTAATATCTTTGGGAAGGATGACTGTAAGTTTATATGAGGAGAACGGCACGGTGACATATAACCTCTAGAACTAGCAGCCTTAATATAATCACATCTATCATACTCTCCAGCAAGACTCCTATCGTTATAAACAAAGTAATAATTGCACATCATTTTTTTGAACCAAATGCCTCATAAGGGATGAATTGTATATTTCTACCTTTCCTGTACATCATCAGGTCATTGTAAAAGTGAAATCCAAAAGTGTGGCACCAAGCTTGATCTGAAAACATCATTGCGACAACAACAAAAATTATGCACGTTTCTCATTTACCACTAAACACGTATTGGTATTTTGCGGAGGTGAATAGAATCCTTTTTTCTTGAAAATATTATTTCTTGGGTATTCTTCATTCTACAGCTTTAATTCGTAGTTAGCTTCTAAACTAACAAGTAAAGCGCTAATTACACATCATACAGGGGCAGCAATTGACAAGAGTACAGGCGCACGTGGGCCCCCTAGCCAAAGATACCATAAAAAGATACCTGATAATAATAATATCATAAGTATAATATTGTCCTACTGTCTTAAAACTCTTTCCCACTTCAAATCCACGCGCCAAACAGAGTTTCAGGATGGGTGAGAGGATGGTGGAGTCGTGAGTTTGGTGATAAGGGGTTAGGGGCTCGCTGTTGGATGGGATACAGTCGGAGAGCATGAGTGAGCCATGCTCTTGAATCGGAAGAGCTTGCGCTCAGAATACAGCGTTTGATTCCATCCGGGTCCAAAGAATGAACCAATGAGGACGCCCAAAGTTTCAGGGTGCTCACCTAGTCGTCCGCTAGGATCCGTGCATCTATTCACCATAACATACTCTTATCCTACTATCAGTTGATTGTCCCCATCCTTGTGACTGCACTGTGTTAACTGTAGATACGCGATGAATCCAGTAAGTGATATAAAACCTGAGTTCACTGAATTGTCACAGTGTCAGAGTGTGGGACTTTGTTTAACACAAGTTCTGGGGCTGTGATTTTTTGGTTGGTGAAGTTAATGTGAAATGAATTGGATTCGTCCAGCTTCATTCTCCATTTCTTAGTCCAGTTTGTAACCTTGGTGGCGGCCTCTTGTAGTTTCTGGGTTGCTGTCAAATATCTGAGTATGACTCTCGACTCAAAATTGGTGTAGAATCGTCACATCGAGAAGAAAAAGGAAGAACTGAAGATTAAATACAGGAAAATGTATTGGCTGCTGAGAGCGGATCCCCTCTTTCACTTCACAATAAACTGCTCATCTACAAACAGATTTTACGCCCAATTTGGACATATGGGATTCAACTGTGGGGCTGTGCCAAAAAGACTAACGTAAAGAAAATACAAACTTGTCAGAACAAAATCCTGAGAAGTATAGTTGGTGCCCTCTGGTAGATGCGAAATGATGACATTCATCGTGACCTAACGATGGAGACAGTCAACGAAATCATCATAAAATACGCCCAGAAGTACGAAAAACGCCTCCACCAGCACAAGAACCCGGGGATGCTCAACATTTTGGACAACGAAGGAGAACTGCAGCGCCTCAAGCGAAACAAGCCATTGGACTTGACTGTGCTATGCTAGTTATAGTAAAGTGTGTTCCAGTTAACAGTCTGATACTCTGAAGGGTTGGTTTGTTGAAATCCCACCCTGTACATCGTGTTTATTCATGAGATAAAATATTGCTAGATGATGTATCCTACAATCTGCTGCAATAAATAAAATCTCGAAAAAAAAAACTATATTGTCTGTATTCGCAATTAGCGGGGCCCAATGCCAATATTGACAGGACTGCAACAAACTTCAAGGGCAAGCAGCAATCGTTCCACGATTCGCAAGTTCAACCCTTAGTACTATGAAAAGGTAGATTGATCAACACTTTATTGTTTTAGGTGTTCACGTACCTACCAGTGAACTTTTAGTAAAGATAGGATTGAGTCGCTTGTTTCACGATTCGAAGCCGAGAAAGTCGACAAGATCAATCTTCTTTGCATATTGGTAGTTGAAATTTGTATTTAGCTAAGAAAAGCATAATTTTTGCCTCACTTTCCCTTCTTGGTTGTCCCTTGCGGTCTCGGTGCACCCCCGGGGTTTCAGGGCGGGAGCTACCATTGACATCACATGTACTTTTTCCCGTTTCTCAAATGACCTTGTCACAAAATACAAATGATCCTGACCATATTTTGAACCAGGATTTCCTGTTGAGCGACGAAGAAGAATTCAACCGAAATGGAGAGGAATCCAAAGTGAAAGGAGAGCCATCATGTTGCGTCAAAAGCGTAGAACACCCCGATGTCGTGATCAGAATCAAAAATATGAGTTCGAGTTGGTCCCGAGAATCAGGAGTATCAGCTTTGTCTGACATCAATTTGGATTTCTCAAGGAGCGAATTGACAGCAATAGTTGGAGCTGTAGGCGCTGGCAAGGTAAGCTGATTCCATATTTTTAACGTTTCACGATTGTACCTACTAATCAATCGCCAAACTTTTTCTAGTCTACTGTTATCCTTAACAAAACGGCACTACATCATTATCAGTATTCTTAATTCAAGTACTAATGATTTAAAGCCGTATACAGGGTAAAAGCATTTACTTACTTTCCATGAAAATGCACTTTTTGAATTAAAAAATTTACTTTTGAGCCGGAATATTACTTAGGAAAAGTTGATTGGCTATAAAATTCAAATTTTACATTATCTATGTTCCTAAAGTTTACTAGAACGTGAATAGGCCTTAAGTACGCAACAAAATCCGTTATTACCTAAATGCATAGGTTATATCAGAATATGAATTAATTATATAAATGTGATGCTGATGATGCTGTTTAATTGAAGTAGTGCGATTTTTCAAATAAAACTATTTTTCTTCTTTCTTCTTCTATATTCCGTATACAGGATGGCTCGGCCAAGGTGGGGTCACCCCCTCAATTCCTATCTTCACAACATCAAAACGAGACCAACGGTTTTCTTCATAACTTGTTACTTTCTGATTAACTTAGGGGAATTGAAGCATGATTTTTCTTAGCTTTGTGCAAAATGTAAGCATTGTAAACCAATTTTGGATTTTTAGGCGAGAACTACCCACGATTTCATGAAAATTTGACCCCACAAGCGATTTTTTTTAACTGTGTGCTCGAATGTGCGCAAATGCAAGGTTCTGCAGCCCTGCTCAAATCATTGTTTATGCAACAAAAATTAAACTTTTTTTTTAATCAGCATGTTCCTTTCTAAGGATCTCAAATGACATCGCGTGGCGCAAATTTGTACAATGAACACCAATTTTGTGTTTTCAAGTGGGAACCCACCTTTCGGATCTGGAGTCTATACTCATTCAATGAGCGGTTTCTAAGTCATCAAAATTGTGTAAACTTAAGTTTTTTCTGATAGATTGGTTTTCATTGTTTTTCAAAGTTAACTCAGGTGTAAAAGTGTGTGTAGAGAATTTGTTGGAGAGCAAATTCGTCTACTATTTTAACTTTCTCTCCTGAAGGGAGATACTAGTCTACGTTTTGATATATATATATATATTTTTTTTTTTTTTTTAAAGAGCGCTTTCTTGAGTTATAGAATTACAAAAGGCAGATACATAGACTATGCTACTCCCCCCTTTAAGCTTGTGCTTGTGCTGGGGGGAGGAGAGCCGTTTAAGACCCGTACAATTTTTTTTTTTTTTTTTTTACGTTCTAACCTACTACTAGCTAATTAACACCTTGTAGCCATGATGAGATATTAAGAGAGAAAAAAGAAGAAGAAAGAAGAATCTAAAAACAACAACACTCTCAGTACGTCACCGATTAGGTCGTGAAGGAAATCAATTTAAATTTGGGTTAAGCCAAGGCACTCTCAACTAAACACTACAACCTGAACTTGACGAAGAGTCAAACCGTGCTAAGTGTTCATTATGTATTTCTTGAGTCTTTCTTTGAAGGACTGTAGAGAGACCGCCCCCCTCAATTCTTCAGGAAGCCCGTTGAATAACTGAGGACCCCTGTAGTCGTAGCATCTCTGCCCAGTGGTTGTAAGTCGGAAAGGAAGTCTTATGCACTTTTGGGTGCTAGCTCGTGTAGCTGTTTGGTCTGTTGAATCAACTGAAGGTTGATTCAACGCGGCTATTAAATGTTGCTCACAAATTTGGCGATACCGGCCGCGGGCGGCCGAAGCACCTCGTTTGCTCGCGAAGGGAGGAAACAGGGGCAGCGCGCAAAGTGGCGATACCGGTCTCGCAAGACCGAAGCACCAAATTGTTTGCTAGAGAGGAGATGAGATGAGACTAGAATACCAGATTGGCGATACCAGCCTCTCGAGGCTGAAGCACAAACTTGTAAACTAAGAGGAGAGGTTTGGAGAGTTGTGGCGATAGCAGTCTCCCAAGACCGAAGCACCTCAACGAGGGAAGGTAGGTACACCCACGGTTAGTAGAAGAAGACGGTAGGGGTCATTAGGAAGCGAGTGGCTGCCTCGTGACGTCACTGGTGAAGACCAGACCAGGCGCTCCGTTTCTTTTGCATTAAACTAAACGTTTTTCGGGAAAGCGCCGTGTGGTTCAACCTAGATCCTCCTTCTGTACTTGTTCTGCTAATTGTATTGTATTATATTTAGTATACTGTAGTATACTGGCTGCATCCATTTATCTACTATACTCCTAATCAGCAGTACCTGCACACACCTATGAGGTCCTCTTACTATTTCTTCGGTTGAATCAAAACATAAATCACCATTAATTTTCATCTCATCAAAGCTGATTACTACGTCTTTCTCGAGCTCGGAAAACTACGCTTGTGCTTGTGCTTTTAAAATATTCAAACTAAGGTGAATGAAGCCAGGAGTCACTGAAAACTGACGAATCCGCCTCTTGATTGTGCTCTCACTTGGAAGTGGGTAATTCAGTACATCTTTTGCAAAGTGAAATGCTTTATATGACAAAGAGCGCAAAGTAATAGCCTTCGCGATATCATCCGTCGACCAACTCTTACATCTTCGCTTTAACAGCGCTTGCTGCTGATTCGATGAAAAATGGCCATCAAAAACCGATGTCATGTTTCGAAACTTAGCTAATTCTTCCGTCAACTCTTCAAGACGTAGCTTTAAAATTTCATTTTCTTTCTTCAACCTCATATCTTCACTAAAAAGGAACAACATTTCTGACGGCTGTTCGTTGTCACCCGTCTCAATGGATATCGTGGCCACATTTTCGTCTAAACCATTCGTAATCTCATCCATCACATTTTCATTTGATTCTTTTAATGGTGATTTCAGATTTCCTTGAATTCTTTACGCGCATTCCGTTTGTTTGTTCTTACTTTGTATTTGAATCGTAAATTCGTAGTTTTTTTAGGTACATTTAGTAATTGTCACAACCAGCAATTGCATTGCACTCTATATCCGAGCTGTAATAAGCAAAATTAACGTTGTTCAAATGAGCAAAAGAACTATAATACTGTGCCCGGTGTTCGGCGAGGGAAAATGGAACGTGAACAGAACAGACACGCGAATCGCACCGAAAAAGCGTCAGCCCGCTTACAAACGTTCAACCACAATATTTTGACCAGACACGTCACGTGAGTTGGGTTTTCCCCGAGCGTCGAGCTGATGCGACCGCCTTCTTCCACTAACCGTGGGTACACCTAACTGACCGAGGGGAGAGTAACTACTCAAAGGCAAAGTTAGGGCAATTAAAAGAGAACGCAAGGGTTTAGAGTAAACTGACAGGGCTTCCACCTAGGTAACTATCTTCACCAGACACTATTCATACGGATCCGGATCCCCTTCTACCCTGCTCTCCTCGAGGAGGGTGGAAGGGAGTGACGCTACCTGGATGCTTGGCCCGCTTTATTTAGGGAATAATTCTACAACAAGTTTGTGAATTATCCACAGTGTGCAAATTAATTGAATTTAAAAAACGGATAGCATCTTGTAAATCAGCGTGAAAAAATAATGATAATTGATGTGTCAAGCTTTGTGTTACCCTGACATGAATGCCATCAGCTTCGCAGTCACATCTTATTTAATTTCTGTGTCATTCATCTGGTAATGTATTGTGTAATCTTCATTTCTTAGAGCTCATTGATTTACGCCATCCTGGGGGAGATGATTGTAACCAAGGGCTGCATACACGTGGAAGGAAGAGTCTCTTATGCCGCCCAGGAGCCCTGGGTGTTCCAGGGGACTCTACGTGAGAATATAACGTTCGGACAGAAGTACCTCCCCGAGAGGTACAACAAAGTTATCCACGCCTGCGCACTGGACAGGGATTTGTCTTTGTTTCCCAATGGCGATCGTACGATTGTGGGAGAACACGGAGCCGTTCTCAGTGGAGGTCAGAAAGCTCGGGTCGGCTTAGCGAGGTTAGTACTCGGTATACGTTGGAATGAATAAGTTAAATATAAATTCAATTATTTAGCTTCACGAAGACACAAATAACAGGAACTAAGTAAAACTTTTTAGATAAATAAAATTATTGAAAAAGTGGTAGAAAATGATGACATTTGTGCAATCCAGCTTCTGCTCGGCATCAGTAAACAAGATGGTAAAGCCTAGATAGGTTAGTAATACTAACTTAGTATGAGAACGAACCAGTTTTGCAACCAGCTGACCAGTGGAACGAACAAGCTCTCCGAGAATCCCTTGTTTTTGAAGCCCTTTCTTCTTAAGGAAGATCGAGATTTGCGCCAACCTGAGGGCATATTTGAAAATAGCGGGAAAAACACTTTTGGAAACTACTGCTACCTTTTGGTTTATTATTCAATAATAAACCATTGTAATCGCTCTGGAAAAAAAAATTCTAACGCCCCCTGAAAATTTCATGGTTTACGTTTCAAAGGGTGTAGAATCCGAATCTGCAATAAAAATTTTTCCGTCCGTCCGCCGTACGCCGTACGCACGATTCTCCCAAACGGCTGGAGCAAAAAATCTGAAATTTTCAGGAAAAATCCATCTTGGTCCGACGACGCCCCGATTCTTGAGCCAGCTCTCTCACTCAATTTAAAGTGCCCTTTAAGGGCTATCAAGGTTTTGTAAAATCCCTAAAAACCTCAAAACAAGTCGAATCGGCCTAAATATTTACCTATTTGAAGAACATACCATGAGGAATCGAATGAGCCCCTCCGGAGGTCCGTAGGTCAAACCATTCCCGATGTATGGCCCGATTTATGGTGCCAACATTTGCGTTTTTTGGTTTATTATTGTTTGTTTGTAACCTAGTGATGCCGATAGCGTCGAGTTGTAGTGAATGTGGATACTGGAGTGATAGCCGATGTGGATACTTGTAGTTTATAGCCGATACACGGGTTGAAGCATTCTGATATGCATGAAACGCTGATAATATATAGGTAAATATTATTCAATATCATTACTGGGGTTTATTATTATTATAGCACGTAAATCGGTTGTTAACCAAAATACCTATTTGGATTGATCAGTTGATCATATTTCTGTGCCTCCTGAAATTCAATAATTGCTCTATCACCTGTGAAAAACGCTGCAAATTCTTTCACTGGGGTTTATTATTTAATTGGCTTCGATTCATGATCCCAATTTATACTAAGCTTTGGAGTGTGCGTGTTTCACAGGTGATAGGGTGATTATTGAATTTCAGGAGGCACACAAATAAGAACTGAACAATCCAAATAGGGTTTTTGGTTGAGAACAGATTTACGTGCGCTATGCGTATCTCCTGAAATTCAATAATCGCTCTCTGATCACCTATGCACGCACACTCCAAAGCTTACAAATTTCAATTCAAATCATTAACGCAAGCAAATAATAAACCCCAGTGAAAGAATTTGCAGCGTTTTTTGTCTAATGGAACGGGAAAGTTTTGCAGCTGACTTCTACAAACGTACAAATGTTTATTGCTTCTGAGAAAGATTCTTAATCATTGGTGCTGATAATTTTGCATTGAAGCCCTTCAAAAACCAAGTGATATTAGATTTTTCAAATACTTTCAAAGTAAAATCCTGAAAGCTCATACAGGTTGGTTGAGTTTCTAAGAAAGATGGTATAAATTGGAAACTCCAGGTGTCCAATATTCTGAAGAGTTATACGCAATATTTCATCCAGTACCACTGAATTAGGTATTTGAGTACTAGATTTTGTTTTTCTCCTGAAAGGAGTTCATGATTGATTGACATCACACTAATTTCCACTTGAACTCAAGAAAAAATTATGATTTAATCCAAATAGGTATTTTGGTTGAGAACAGATTTAAGTGCTCTATGCGTATCTCCTGAAATTCAATAATCGTCTCTATTGAGAAACACGCACACTTGAAAAAAACCAGTAGACAATTCAAATCATTACCCTTTTTCAGGCTTCAAGCCAACAACATTGAATAATAAACCCCAGTGAAAGAATTTGCAAGCGTCATTTGTCTATTGCTAAGACCAAATTTACTTTTAAAAAACCGTGAAGGGTTTGCATATGAAACAAATGTACAAATTACCGTACAAACGTAAATGTTTATTGCTTCTGAGAAATCATAAAGTAGGTATCATAAAAATCATCATAATTGGTGCTGATAATTTTGTGACCTCATCCTTGTTCTGGATCAAGCGATGAAGCCCTCGGAGACAATAACAGGCAAAGCCAAGTTTTGATATTATATTTTTCAAATACTTAATAAAGTAAAATCCTGAAAGCTCATACAGGTTGGTTGAGTTTCTAAGAAAGATGGTATAAATTGGAAACTCCAGGTGTCCAATATTCTGACGAGTTGTACACACCATTTCATCCAGTACCACTGAATTAGGTATTTGGGTACTAGCACAACAAGCAAATTTGTTTTTCTCCTGAGAAGGAGTCTCATGATTGATTGACATCATCCTTGAACTAAGGCTTTCCACTTGAACTTAACAGGTAGAAAAAATTATGGCATTTAAGTTCTTGGAAATCACTTACTATTGTTGTTTTTCAGGGCAATTTACAGAGAAGCAGATGCGTATTTGTTGGACGATCCACTTTCAGCCGTGGATGTGGCCGTTGCGGAACACATATTTCAAGAATGTATCAGGGGTCAGTACGCTCTTTACTTGAA
Organism: Creontiades dilutus; assembly: GCA_031894815.1. Lineage (NCBI taxonomy): Eukaryota > Metazoa > Arthropoda > Insecta > Hemiptera > Miridae > Creontiades > Creontiades dilutus. The sequence goes on along the minus strand of JAVIWC010007793.1, from coordinate 721,800 downwards.
TACATTTTGCGAGCATTTACAAGAAACAAACCATCACATTCAATTCCGTTTTTTTCAGGATTTCTCAAGGAAAAGACTGTAATATTGATCACGCATCAAACACAAATGTTGGAGTCGGTGGAAAGAATTGTATATTTTGAAAATGTAAGTGAACTTAGCCCTTTCTAATGAGTGATTTCTAGTTTAAACTAAATGCTTCTTTTAAATGTTTTTTTTTTTTTTGTTGTTTGCAGGGAGTTATCAAAAATGTCAGTTCTTATAAAGAATTCCTCGGTGCCGTACCTAATAAATCTTTCCGAAGAAGATCACGAAGAAAAAGAAGATAATTATGTTGAAAATTCAGATGTAAGCTCATTTTGCTTGGCTCAGAAAGGATATTCTTTGGGATAAACCATTGTATACCAATTGGTAACTTTCTATGGTCATAAAGTTATCGAAATGAATCTCATCACTTTTAGTCTCGTAAGTAAAAACGCTGCAAATTCTTTCACTGGGTTTATTATTCAATTGGCTTGCGTTCATGATTTGAATTTCTACTAAGCTTTGGAGTGCGTGTTTCACAGGTGATAGATCGATTATTGAATTTCAGGAGGCACACAAATATGATCAACTGATCAATCCAAATAGGTATTTTGGTTGAGAACAGATTTACGTGCTCCATGCATATCTCCTGAAATTCAATAATCGCTCTATCCTGTGAAACACGCACTCCAAAGCTTAGTAGAAATTCAAATCATGAACGCAAGCCAATTGAATAATAAACCCCAGTGAAAGAATTTGCAGCGTTTTTATTGAACCTCAAAACCCTTCCACAATAAAAACATCTATAATTTATCAAGTCCTTTAGCACTCGTATTGCCTTAAAACTTCCCCAAATCCAAATTTAAACGATGTAGCCAAAGGAAGACTGATGTAGAGGAGGCACACAAATATCATCAACTGATCAATCAAAATAGGTGTTTTGGTTGAGAACCGATTTAAGTGGTCTATGCATATCTCCTGAAATTCAATAATCACTCTATCACCTGTAAAACACGCACACTCCGAAGCTTAGTAGAAATTCAAATCATGAACGCTAGCCAATTGAGTAATAAACCCCAGTGAAAGAATACTTATTTACCCCAGTAATAATATTGAATAATATTTACCTACATATTATCAGCGTTTCATGAATATTAGAATGCTTCAACCCGTGTATCGGCTATAAACTACAAGTATCCACATCGGCTATCACTCCAGTATCCACATTCACTACAACTCGACGCTATCGGCATCACTAGGTTACAAACAAACAATAATAAACCAAAAAACGCAAATGTTGGCACCATAAATCGGGCCATACATCGGGAATGGTTTGACCTACGGACCTGGGGAGGGGCTCATTCGATTCCTCATGGTATGTTCTTCAAATAGGTATAAATTTAGGCCGCTTCGACTTGTTTTGAGGTTTTGAGGGATTTTACAAAACTTTGACAGCCCTTAAAGGGCATTTTAAATTGAGTGAGAGAGCTGGCTCAAGAATTGGGGCGTCGTCGGACCAAGATGGATTTTTCCTGAAAATTTCAGATTTTTTGCTCCAGCCGTTTGGGAGAAATCGTGCGTACGGCGGATGGACGGAAAAATTTTTATTGCAGATTCGGATTCTACACCCTTTGAAACGTAAACCATGAAATTTTCAGGGGGGTTAGAATTTTTTTTCCAGAGCGATTACAATGGTTTATTATAGAATAATAAACCAGAAGGATCAACAAATACTTCCTTCATTGCACTTGCACTCAAACATAATTCTTCTTTTTACAGGTAGGTTCTGAAACTCTGGAAGAAGAAAATGTCAAAACATCTATGCAACCTGAACATAAAATGTTTGATACGGTCAAAGCCACATTTATGATGTACGTGAAAAGCGGTGACAGATGGTGGAGCTACACTTTCATGTTAACCCTTTACGTCCTGATGCAGATATTTGGAAGTTTTTTCGATCTATGGCTCAACCGATGGTGAGTACAGATAGAAATCTCGTTTTAATCCGATTTAAATATTTATTTCATTAGTATCAGTTCGTTTATTGGGTTTTATTCGTTTAGTGCATACATGTTTCCCATCTTCATTGTTTCTCTTACAATAGATTTTATAACATAAGAAACTTTGTAATCGACCAAGAAATTTATAACTCCCCCTCCATCGCCCGATGCTTTTTTTTTTTTTTTTTTTTTTTGAAAATGCTGAACCAAAGTTTACAAAATTTGGCTCAAAAATCCTTCATCGTTCCGAGATGTGCGGGTAATTGCGGCATGTTGACCAATCAGACCTGAAGGATAACATTTAAGGAGTGAACTATCAAAATATCGAAATCTCAAAAACTTCCGATTTAAGAGGGTAGATTTTTGTTTAATTCAGATAAAAATTACTTCCCTGAATTGAATGGTACCAACCGGGTAGCCACACAACCATTCGTTACCTCACTACCTGAAAATCGGTCAGGTAGTCGGTCGGGCACCAGAGCCTTAAAGTTCTTTAACGAGTGGCTGGCGACAAACCAAAGAGCATGGTTGATCTTTTACGATTATACTGTCCACACCCCATCTCCCAAGCTTCAATACAGTTGAGAAGAACTAAGTTTTCGTATTGGTTTAGCGTTTGTCATAATCGATCAATAACAAAGATCTATTTCGAAAACTTTCGAAATAACACCATTGTTATGTTTGTTAGTGATAGACGTACCTTCAAAGAATCGAACAAGCCTACCCGGACCACTGTTCTTTTATCCTTTCGCTCTCCCTAAGGGCTAAATGTTACAGAAAAAAGTACATAAACATGAATTTGGCTTTTGTCTAGATTAAATAGCCCTAATAGAAAGTAATGTGCAACAGTTTGTGACGCAAAACTTGTTTGGATCTTCCCTACCGTGTTTTTGGTTTATTATTCAATAATAAGCCATTGTAATCGCACTGGAAAAAAAATTCTAACCCCCTGAAAATTTCATGGTTTACGTTTCAAAGGGTGTAGAATCCGAATCTGCAATAAAAATGTTTCCACCGTCACACGCACGATATTTCCCAAACGGCTGGAGCAAAAAATCTGAAATTTTCAGGAAAAATCCAGCTCTCTCACTCAATTTAAAGTGCCCTTTAAGTGCTGTCAAAGTTTTGTAAAATCCCTAAAAACGTCCGTAGGTCAAACCATTCCCGATGTATGGCCCGATTTATGGTGCCAACATTTGCATTTTTTGGTTTATTATTGTTTGTTTGTAACCCAGTGATGCCGATAGCGTCGATTTGTAGTGAATGTGGTTACTGGAGGGATAGCCGATGTGGATACTTGTAGTTTATAGCCGATACACGGGTTGAAGCATTCTGATATGTATGAAACGCTGATAATATATAGGTAAATATTATTACTGGGGATTATTATTCAATAATTATTACTGGGGTAAATAAGTATTCTTTCACTCTTGTTTATTATTCAATTGGGTTGCGTTCATGATTTGAATTTCTACTAAGCTTTGGAGTGCGCATGTTTCACAGGTGATAGAGCGATTATTGAATTTCAGGAGATATGCGTAGAGCTCGTAAATCTGTTCTCAACCAAAGTACCTATTTGGATTGATCAGTTGATCATATTTGTGTGCCTCCTGATATTCAATAATCGCTCTATCACCTGTGAAACACGCAACTGCAAATTCTTTCAGTGGGGTTTATTATTCAATTTTATTCATTTGAGTTGCATTCATGATTTGAATTTCTACTAAGCTTTGGAGTGTGCGTGTTTTACAGGTGATAGAGCGATTATTGAATTTCAGGAGATATGCATAGACCACGTAAATCGGTTCTCAAAAACACCTATTTGGATTGATCAGTTGGTGACATTTGTGTGCCTCCTCTACATCAGTCTACCTTTGGCTACATCGTTTAAATTTTGGTTTGGGGAAGTTTTAACGCAATACGAGCGCTAAAGGACTTGATAAATTATGGATGTTTTTATTGTGGGAGGGGGGGGGGGGGTATTGAGGTTCAATAAAAAAATCGCTGCAAATTCTTTCACTGGGGTTTATTATTCAATTGGCTTGCTTCATAATTTGAATTTCTACTAAGCTTTGGAGTGTGCGCGTTTCAAAGGATAGAGCGGTTATTGAATTTCAGGAAGCACACAAATATGATCAACTGATCAATCCAAATAGGTATTTTGCTTGAGAACAGATTTACGTGCTCCATGCATATTTCCTGAAATTCAATAATCGCTCTATCCTGTGAAATAGCACACTCCAGAAGCTAATGTAGCAATTCAAATTGTGAACGCAAAATTGAATAATAGATCTTCCCTGAAAGAATTTGCAGCGTTCATTTTTATTTGTTATCATAATCTTCATTACGTTTCAGGGCAATATGGGAAGATGCGGTTCATAAAGAGAAACCATCCCAATCCAACAATTACAGAGTGCGAAATGGCACAAATTCCCCGGAGTACATGGTGAAGCCCGACTGGAATGTGACAATCACCAGTTTGACCGTGTTGGGGTCTTCATTGGTGTTATTGACCATCGCAGCGATTTCGACAGTTTTTTACGTCCCTTATTTCTTTAGTCGAGCATCGTGGAATCTTCACAACAAAATGTTCAATGCTGTATTGAGAACATCCGTTAACTTTTTTGACAGAAACACTTCAGGTTCGTGATCATTATTCTAGTCGGAAATTAGTTCAGATTCATCATGCACATTTTCTGCAAGTCAAAAGTGGGCCACATTTCGACATTCATTGTATAGAATTAAGAAGATAGCATCACTGGGGTAAACAAAATGCAAATGTAATAAGGAAATTCTAGCCTATGAATACTCTGAATTAAATGAAGAACTTTCGAACAAGTGTTGAACGGTTGTTGTTCAACAGATGAAGTTGCGTGTTCCTAACAATGACTTGTTTATAAATTATGACTAAGAGATGAAGGATCGTAGTAATTACCCCTTCCATGGGTGAAGCGATTAGCCCGTAACACCGAGAGGGTACTCTACCATTAGTTTCAAGGTAACAGAAAAAGGAATCAATACTCATCGCAATATGAAAATCACTGCTTTCGTCCACGCAAGTTTCGTGACAAGATTTAGTCAAGTCTAACGTTTAATATATCATCAATGTAAATGTCAATATAGTTTCAATCTATGTGTAACAATACTCCGTTCTGGGTTCCAGGAAGGATCCTTAATAGATTTTCTCATGAAGTACAGGTCATCGATGAGGTATTGAGCGAGCTGGTGATTGAAAACGCTATGGTAACCTTGATACGTTCCTAAAATTATCAGCTTTCATTATGCATATGTACTAATTGAAAATCGACCTAGAGTAACCATTGCCTATTCGTCCGATCACGCCTATTCGCCGAATCGTAGGACACTAAGAAAATTATTTGAATATGAATATGAATAGGTATTCATTTCCATAAAATTACAAGTCAAGTCTAATTATTTAGAAAACTAAAAAAAATAATGAATTCAACCGCTCTCAAAAACTGTAAATTACCCCACGCTGTGGAACTACGTTCCGTACAGCGTGGGGGAGTCAAAAACCATCGCAATTTTTGTAGAAAGTAGAAATTAACTAGATGCATTGCGTAAAAGTAAAATTAAAATTGAACTTTCTCACATGAAATATAATATATCATGTACTATGTAACCCTTTAAGCTGATCAATATGTACTAAACAAAATAACTTTCATATTTATAAATGCTTTTGAACAATTGCTCTACATTAGACGCTCCTGCTTGAATTAACCAGGTAAATATGAGTTTTTTGTATCGGCTTATATTGGCTTACTTGATGTCAGCGTATGAGTTTCAACACTATAATATCATTAGTAGTTTCTGCGCATGAGTGAAGTCAGTAGGAATTCTTCAATTCCTTTCAAACGATTTCGATGGGATTCTCCTAGAGATTTAACGGTTTAAGCTATAGATGGTCCCCGTTGAACTTAATCTAACTTAATTACATGTATACATTGTGAGGGTGATGGAATGGTATAGTTGCCCCTTCCGAGGAGGTGGATGCATTATTATGCTCCGCCACGCTCAGAGGATCATCCAGACGCTTGCAGGCGTCTGATTCATCTCCCAAGGCGACAGATTCTAGACCCAGTCTAGACATCAGTCTACACCCTTTCTTGCGATTTCCCGAGACTGTTTCAGTCTCAGGCAGACCGTAATTTACTTACCAAATTATTCGTTGTCTGCTCTTCAATTCTGGTGAGCGGGGACATGAATTCCAAGGCCTGGAAGACTGCCATCCACTTTTGTAGAGTTCGTCCGTCCCACAGTCGCCCTTCATTTTCTTCAGGTAGCTCTGTTGTCCTCAAATATTGGGGTTTCCTTCCGATTTCCTTGGTATCTGTGGCAAGTTCACTTGGTTGCTTTATTGCTTCATTTGTCTTTGTAAAGTTTGGAGAAAACGTCCCAAAGTGTGGGAAATGCTTCCAATCAGCTGATTGATGACCCAGTCTCCTTCTTCATCCACTATTGGTGTCTGGAAGTGGCCATGGCTCTCGGATTTTGACCTGGCCAACACACCACGGAAGCGTTTAGATAGTATAAGTAGGTGTCTAGTGTCAAAATTAAATCCCTCAACACCTACTGGACAAGAGTAGGTAGGTACTTACTTGTTGTCTGTTCCAAGAGCTCTTGCACACAGCTATCTTTACAGACAAGTTATTTAGATCAGAGACATTAGAGAGTAGCAACTGGTGGAGTCCTGACTAACTCTTTATTTCCTTGAAATTTATTGGTGACGTGTTAAAATGTCTCAATTCAAACGAAGTTATCCGTTAGATTTTACTGCATTGGAGGTAGCCTAGCCTTTGATGCAGTCATCCTTAAAAGGTTCTGAGGCGGAAGCCATGTATGAAGGATTATCAAGTTTCAAAGAAATTATCTCATTTTAATTGTAATTACCCTAATTGTTGCTTTGACTTCCAAGTTCCACGCTAACCACACTGACTTTACTTACTTACTTTAAAACGTTATTCTGAATACCACCATTTTCGGAAAGTTGATTATCGCAATAACTACGAAATAGCAATAACTAGTTATTTTTGGATGTATTGCCGTCGCAGCCCTGCTCTCAAGAGATCTAGCTCTAGGAAAAGAACTGTCGCCGTGTGGACTGACCTTAACTATCAAATGTACCCTCCCTTTGGATAGCAATCAATACAGTTTTAAGTATCAATTTATCCATGGGTCGAATTCATCAAATTTAAATTCACTTCTCCTTCATCTTAAGAAGTGGTTGTATCACCACACTTATGACTGTAGGCACCAAGAAAAAATGCTGTTGCAACTTGTAGCTAATGAATCGTACGTTTATTAATATTTACCGCCATTTATTTATTGATAAATTTTATCTGTTATTTATTAACTGTACATGATTACAACATTTACAGATTGGAATGTACGTAGTTGGTACCATCATCTTGATTGTCGTATTCAACCCATTCATCATCATAATCGTCATCATTTGTATTATTGGGATAGTTTATCTGAAGACGATTTACATAAAAACTTCCACCCAAATTAAAAAACTTGAAAGCGCTTGTAAGTACGGATTTTCTCGTTCAAATGATTTATCTATCCTTTATGTAGAAAAATTTGGAGTAACAGTCCATAGCTGTCACGCTATATTCTTGAAAACTGTTCCAGCTAGAAGCCCTGTTATCGCTCATATCAATCAAACATTGGATGGATTGACAACTATTAGGGCGTTTTGCGCTCAATCGTTTTCTACTTCTGTATTCTATAACCATCAAGTAAGTGTACAATTTGGTTTTTGCTGAAATATTTGTTTTTTATTGATTTCATGTGCCAACGGATGACAATCTCTTTGTTCGAATTTGTTCAACAGAATCATCAAGCCGGAGCTCAATTTCTATTCTTAGCAGTATCGTTCACTTTTGGTTATTGGGTCGAAATGGTCACGTTGGGTTTCATCTTTGCCGTCATTACCAGCTTATTCATATTGGGTGAGGCATCTTTAACATTTTAGTTGGTAGCCTATGTTTACAAGCAATGTTGCCACAACTGCGGCCCTCTTTTTCAGTAGGCTTTGTCGGGAGAAAACAGTAGATTCAAGTAGATTAAGTAAAAATGTTAATGAATTTACTTTATGGAAGTCAATTTTGAAGTCGGATTGAAGGTATTGTGCAAAATGGCTGTCACAACAAATTATTGTCAGCTGCAGCAGTCAAAACAGCACTGGTGGGTTCTGGGAGCTAGTATACCCCCTGGCCTTAATTCTGTAACTGGTGTAAGGGAATCATCGTGAATTATTTAGTTTGTAACATGGGAATGTGATGGAATGGTGTAGTAGCCCCTTAAGGCGAGTATCGCCAGGGACCCTCAGAGGATGACTGTGATACCTGAAAGCGGAGGCGGCGGTTTCAAGACTCGAGAATGTGGAACTAACCAAGGATTTTCCAACCTCTTGCTCCAATCAACAACATTGCAAGCGCTCAGGCGCACTATCGAGGAAGCAGGTCGGCGCGCTTTCCAACCGCCACCAGTGCTAGTTCGGGGCATGGTGCTCTGAATTCCAGCTGGCCAAAGAACTTGCTCGGGACTGCCCAGGGCTACTCCAGCCTGAGGCCGAAGCAACTTCCACCGAGCAGGAAACCTGGTGTTAACCTCCTCTAAAGTCTAACCTTCCTCGTTTCATTTTCTTTGTTTCCTGAGGTACTTATTATCCAGTGCGATGGAGGTCTTCATCCTTGAGAGGAAGTTGGTCGTCAGACTCAGAGATCCTAGATATTTTAGTCGAGGAGCTAATTATTTTATATTATTATAGTGGGAAAAAAGAAAACCAGAAAATACAGTATTAATACTGTAATTACTAATTAGTAATAATCCCGTGATAAAAATATGTGGAAAAAAAGCCAGGAGAGATGAGGAAGGTTTCACGTTCCAGGGTCATCCTCCCGTAAGGTTGCTCTGGGACTTCCATTTCACGTTCCAACCCAGTGTAGTTCCATTTGGACACCGAAATGGTTCCGAGCGGCAAGTGCCCTATACTGCCTTGTCCCGAACCTGCTCGGAGCAGGTAGGTTGGAAAATCCTTAACCATATCCGTCACCAAATTAAGACAATGCATCCAGGAATCTGAAATTACTGATTCTCATTTCTGTGATCAATACGAATTTCCATGAATACTTTTTTTCTTCAAATTTCTATTTTAAAATGTTTCAAGCCATTGCAATAGCTTTTTTTCCAAGGAAATTTGCTAAAAGGTGACTAGCTAGACCCTCAGTTTGTTTGTTAATGACTCCGTTGCTCTCCCCAGTGCATTATTCACTATCATTCCAGTGGTAACACTATCATCGTACTTATAGGTTTTTCATAGCCATGTCTTTTTAGCTGAGTTTAGACTTTGGGAAAATATTATTAGAGTCGTCTAGCGGTTAGGGATGATTGAAAGTGAGTCCATCAGCATCTCTAAATATATGTTTCCAACATCTTACAAATCCAGAAAAACATCTACGTTTATGTACACGTATCTACGTCTTACCTGTGAATCTTGAAATATGATTTCGTTGGCATAACCCTGCATGAGTACTCCGTTCTAATGGTCAGGAATGCTACTCATTCTGATTTGGTCAGCACAGTTGATGCAAGCAATTTCAGTGACTTGAGTGCCACTTACAGCAGAGACAATTTATTTATTCGTTGTACACTCTATAAAAACAAAGATAGCGAAGGAGAAAACATATAACAGTAGTGGAAGAGACAAGACGAACATTCTAAAAAGGCCATTAGGAAATCTCAAACATAGAGTGAGACTATTGAGCACATAGTTTAGTAACGTTTCAATTTTCAGTGCAAGTTTATGAATTGATATTGTTCCAAAAATAATATTTCGGACTTCTACCACAACTTTTCCTCAGCCTTTTTGGGTTTTGATACAGTTAAATCGTGGCCGATCGTCCTTTCTTAAACTTACTTCTTATGTGCTTATTCTTTTGTCAGCAAGATTATAACTGTTACATTGATATTATTATATAGATAATGAGGGAATGGAAGCTGGAAATGTCGGTTTGGTGATTACTCAAGTTATTTCTTTGACTTTAAGAGTTCAGTACGTTATCAAATGTATGGTCGAGATTGACAATTCACTGACTGCCGTGGAGAGAGTGACGGAATACGCGAGCCTACCTAGCGAAATCAACTGGAAAGAAAACGTCGGAACAGGTACGAAAACTATACCCCATTTGAAAGTAATAGAAACGAATTTAAATCATTTGAAAGTTGAAAGGAAAATACATTTAAATAATATTGTGAATAAGAGGAAAAATCAAATAATAAAACATCAACGATTGGTTGGAGGACTTCTTCAATTTAATTAATCGAATGAGCCCATCCGTTTCCACTCCCTGAGGGTTAGAACTGTAACAGACAAGACGCTGCAAATTATAGGGATTTATTATGTCTGTATTGGAATAACCCTTCTGCCTAAATCACTGATCTACGCGTATTAATCCATTTCTTCTTAACCCTTCCAACTGTTCTGTGATGGCGTTCTACAACCCTTAACGTCCCCCCCACCATGAATATGTGCTCTGCAGTGACCGGTTCTCAATGTTTGAGGAGATTGATCTTTTAGTGCTGCTTGATCAGCAGCTTTCCTCTTCCCACCACATTATCGGCGCAGCTGGTGGAGCAGTGAGGGCCCTGGGCTTCGTTAAGAGGAATACTCAGGAGTTCAACGACATTCAGGCCATCACTGTTCTCTATCCTGGTCCTGCCGCTATTGCATTATGCCGTCGTATGCAGTCCGCAAGCATGCTATTAAACTAGTCCAGCATAAATTTCTTCGCTCCTAGGCTTCGGATCCCTCGGGATGAAGTTGATTATGCTACCCTGATGGAGGTCTGTCACCTTCTGCCCATAGAGAGCCGACGTTGTCTGGTACACCTGGTATTTTTGCACAAACTATCGAATGGAGCAATAGTATCGCCAGCATTGCTCGGAGAGATAGGCCAATTTATGTGCTTCGTCTTTCCACTCATAGATGTCCTTCTTGATGACCTGAGTTTCGCCCCCACAAGTTATCTTCAGGGTAGTCCGTTGAGCCGTATTCCTCGTTTACGCAACTGCCTTCATCCTGAGTTGGACTTTTTCACCTGTTCCATGAGATTTTTAAAGTCTTTAATTGTGTCCTTCCCAATATTCTTGTTTCTATTTTCTTGTGATTGGGCTCGCTCGTTCATATAAATTTATTAGTTAATCACACGCAGTCATTACCAAAACTCGGTGCCTCAAACCTCCATACTTGTCTTGTCCACTTTAGATGCCACACAAAGCAGCGTTCATGTTTCAACATAGTAGATCAATTAGGGAGGAAATTAGCAACAAGGGCCTTTAGCTGATCACTGATCTCCATACCTTCCGCTCAAATGCAACTATATGAACACTAATATTCATAGCCCCTTTACACGAAACAAGATTATAGCTCACGAAGCCAGCAGGTCTTGGGTCATTCCACATTTTACAGACTACCATTCAAATTTCTGCCGAAATTTGCCGCACACGATTCTGGGGGGGAGGGGGGCACACACGATTCTTTTAGGGCACGTTTATCAATTACTCAGATAAAAACAAATAGCGTTACTGCTTAAGTTTTCGATGTTCAGATTTTAACATTTAAGCCGTCTGATTTCATCCTTTTGGACTGACTGAGATTGATGCCAGAATTCAGTGCCGAACTAGACCCCAAATTTGATTTTTGACCCGTTTCATTAACTTTGGTTCCATAGTTTCGGAGAAAAGCTCCGGACGGCCTCCGTATCCGAATTTCAGTTGTTCTATTCGTTGATTTCTACGTCGTCCCCATATACAGTATATTGCACCATTATAGGTTCAACCATTCCATTTCCTTCCTTTTAGTTGATGTTTGAATGGTACGTTCTCTGGGATATCTCTTATCTGACGGAGGCACTCATGATCAACTGAATGTACCTTGTTGCTAGTTTCGTTCCTGACCGCTCTACCGTGCTGAAATATGAATGGGACTCTTTTTACGGCAACTACAGCAGACTAGACAAGGGCGCCGAATTTGGATAATGTACCTCTAACTACATTTAATACAGCATTTCTTAGTCAACCGAAACCTTTTGCAAACCAAATGAAACTTTCTCCAAACTAAATTAACCTTTTCCCAATCATAGTCTATTTCTGTAACATAAACAATAATAGATAAATTATGTATATAATCACAAAATCTTAGAAATTAAGTCTTAGAGGGTCAACAAATAAATGGATGAGTCAGTTGCTGTTCAGTACGGGTTATTCCTAAGGCCTATGCCACACGCTACGCTTTTGAACGAAGCGTTTAACGCCTAGGTCGGGGCGGTACGCCACATGCTTCGTTTTTGCAAGCGTTTTTATCTCCCTGGGGAATGTTTTTTATCAGTTTTAAGTGCTAATAATTGTAAAATGTTTGTGGATGAAGAAAAAGTTCCGCTCCTGTCACTTCTGAACTACCGGTGGAAGAGTGCAATCACTGTACGCTTTCAATTTCATGTCTCATAGGGCAAGTCGTTTCTGTACCTCATCGATTAATTTTTTAATATTAATTTCTTGGAGATCATGGATGTAACACGAGGATACGACGAGGACCTACCGAGAGCGCTACACAGTATGTAGTCGAAACGAAATAAAAGCTCCGCATGTGGCAGCGACAATGTAAACACAATGTACTATGAACCGAAGCGTTGGGTCGTTTGGTCGGTTTCAAAACCGTCTGGCTTTTTGGTGCACCACATGTGACTTGTTTCATTCCTCATACACGGGCGACCCACCGTTTCGGTTTTAATCTCGGGAAACGCTCCGTTCAAAAGTAACGAACCACTGTGTAATAATGTGCATAATTTTGATTCGATTACCTGATTCTACTATGTTGAAACGTGAAACAACAAATGTTGAGGGGTTAAAAATGTTTTTGTAGATGAATTACGAAGGTTTGTTATTGAAAAATAATAAACCAATGACGATTACCTACCAGTCCTAATTTACGTCGCTTATTTCGGAACAAATACTCTTGTTTGTATAACCGTTGTGTAATATTGTGCGTTTTTGTTTATGTGAGAAGACCAAATTAAACCCACGTGGCCAGACCAAGGAAAGATCCGATTCTCAAATGTCAGCTTCAGGTACGAACAGGATGGACCTTCCAACCTCGAGAATCTCAATTTCACTATTATGCCCCGGGAAAAGGTTTGTAACTTTCAAATCGTAGGCTTGTATTTAATAACGATACCAACAGCACTTTTTAGTCAGATGATGTACTGTAATATTGAGTGAGGTATTAGAGCATTTAAGCTCTAACTCAGGGGTTTCCAACTTGTAAGGCCTCAACGGCTAAGACCAAAATCTGTGATGAGGTTTCGAGCCATATAGTATTTTTCAAGTAACAATAAGAAATGTGAGGTGTAGCAATGATTAAAACCAAATTAACGAATATTATGTAATGGGTAAACCAAAGAAAAACACTGTAGAGTGTGAAATAATTAATTTATAGGCGAAGAGGAAGAAGAACAACAAGTTGTGAACAATGTTTCAAAACCCATTCCCAAAAAATACAAATGCGGGCTTTTGTTGTGGAGAACTGACCGAGCACGGCCGCGATGTTAAGCCTGCTAGCTGCTCCCAACGTAAGAAATGTAGTTCCCTGTTACTTCTTGCTCTTTCCGAAGAGTGGCAAATGTAACATTATGATCAAGATACTAAAATGTGATGATGATAAATGTATTATATTGATATTACGAAACTGTTTCATTACGTTCTATCGGCGATCCAATGATCCGCAAATAACTTTGGGGGGAGGGGGCGGAAATAAAGTTTGAAGTTTGCGGGGGGGGGGGGGGAGCGTGAAACAAAACGCTGCGAATTCTTTCACTGGGGTCTATTATTCAATTGGCTTGCGTTCATGATTTGAATTTCTACTAAGTTTTGGAGTGTGCGTGTTTCACAGGTGATAGAGCGATTATTGAATTTCAGGAGATATGCATAGAGCACGTAAATCGGTTCTCAACCAAAATACCTATTTGGGTTGATCATTTGATCATATTTGTGTGCCTCCTGAAATTCAATAATCGCTCTATCACTTGTGAAACACGCACACTCCAAAGCTTAGTAGAAATTCACATCATGAACGCAAGCCAATTGAATAATAAACCCCAGTGAAAGAATTTGCAGCGTTTTTGGGACACATTCATCAGGCAGTAAACAATGCTTAGGCCAGAAGATGTTGACGAGGAGAGAAGCTCTCAGGCCGGGATTTCAGGCTAGAAATGATTGGGAAAATAATGGAGATTACCGAAATTTGTCTTTTTGTCTCGTCTGTGTTTTTCGTTTTTAAACTCCTACCAAGACAGCTGGGCTTTAACATCATAACTCCAGCTAATAACGTTACTAATCTCCGTTGTTTGTGATTTCAAGGACCACATAGAGCCACCTTGTTTCCACAATCGCAGCTGTACATACCATTTTCTAAGCCTAATAAATGTCGACGGCCGGTTTTCGAAACAGCAAATCCTCATAATTGTCGTATGAACAGTAGTCGGACGGCGCTAAGGTTATACAGTACCCGCACGACCTTCCGGTCGTGATGGTACTGTAGCTTTTGCCCCTTCAATCCCATGGCATGAGGATGACGTATGTTCATTAAGAACAGTAAAAATAGGTTTTCCCGAAGAAAAACGTACTGAGTTTTTTTCTCAACGGTTCTCTTGGTTTTTTGGGTCGCTGAATCCGATTTTCAAGTTCGCCTCCTAGCCAAAAGTAAGGTTCCTTATGTAAAAGCCTGACTTGAGCTGAATATTAGCCTGACTTAGGCTGAATGTTAGCCAAAATATTAATATGGTATAAAACAGTATAACTCTCTAGCAACAGATAAGTTGACTGAATAGATCACATCATTCCCGAACTTCGTTTTTGTTGTGAGTTTTGAACATTGAAACTTAATTCGCTCTAGTCGGCATTCGCTTCTATTCTTTGTCGCCGAAAGAGAATGAGAGAGAAAAGAGATTTTGGGACAATGATGACCCTAAAAATTGACACATGAAAATTCTGAAAATAATCTGAGTCTCAAAACCAATGGTTTACGCGTGGAACTCATTAAGAGTCGTCTATTTTTCAAGTCTGACAAGTTATAGGCTTTTATGGTAAATTTGTAAGTAATAACAGCACTACCTGGCCTCTATCACTGCAAATAATAATATTTCTTATTAATTCTAACTTCTACTCAGTCCGATCGCCTCATATGTATGGAATCTTTGGGACAAAACCGTAATTTTTCCGTGTTTTTACTGACATAGATCAGTGGGGTGTCACTAAAAATCGATTGGAATAGGACTCAGATCCGTAGAAATTCACCCATGGCAAACAACTGTAATTTATGAACCTCCAAGTCACCTTACAGTGACACGGGCAATCTCGCATTATTCTTATTGATTGAGGCACGTCTATCAATAACGAACATTAGCAATTTTTGGAACTCAACAGTTAACTCTCTAGTAACAGATTAGTTGACTGAATAGATCACATGAACTCCCCGATTTAATCTTAATTATTAAGAACAGCTTGTTATTGTACGTTGTGAAATGGTGATGAATAGAAATATTGTAGGTACTTACTCCAATACTGTATCTGCACACCAACGTTCCTACTTCTTTCGAGGCATTCCCGCTTTTCTTACTGCTTTTTGAGGTAAAGACTCATTTTGTTTGTTTTTCAGCATTGAAAAGTAGGTAATATCTTCGAAACGTTTTGGTCAGGAATTTTTCACTACATATGACAACATATTTCTGAATATTTTTATTTGTTTATCCTTCAAATACAGTGCCTTATCACCAATTAATCAGTAGTAAACCACATAAGTATCACAAAAACTTCAGAAATAATGCAATATGAACTATTAATCAGTTCTTTACCTCATTTAATATAACGAAAACTTCAATGAAATAAAATGCACGAAAATAGAAAGGCGGTAGCGGAAAACGTCAGCTTGACTTGACATCAAGCGATGATTGGGTTGTTTTGAGATGCCAACTCTGATAAGTTTCAGATTTGACACTGAATCAAACTCCATCAGGTGATTTTCAACTTGTCACTTTGGGGTTAAACAAGACGTTGGTTGGTGAAAGACGACAGAAATATTTCAAGGTTCCAACGGAGATTGGCCAATCTCCTTTAACTAGTATTCTGGTAAAAATGGCCCTTAATGTAGAAAGCTTCTTCATTTGATTCGATCTTCATCATGTTCGATCTCCCTTGCGTCAAGATCTTCAATTTGAGGTCTGACGGTTTTGGCAGAATATCTCGGCTTTCGATTGCAGCTCTGAAGTTATCGTAGGACTGAGATAGCCTGTACAGCATAATGATGGAGGAGATCGTTATGTATGTTGATATACCTCTCTTTCAGCTTGTTTGCTGCTTCAGAGAATGTGCTCACGAGCTGAATTCTTACATCTTTTAGGCAACTAGTCTTTTACCTGCTTTCCGAGCTGGTCTTTCGGTCTGCTATATTTTTGTAAGGGTAGCCCAAACGTCTTTTGATGTACTGCAGTTTTTTATTTGTTTTAGTTCCCCAGCTCAAACCGTTAAACTAACTCCAACTTGGCTTTTGAGTTCTCCTTCTTCCAACGCTTTTGTTCTTCAGAGCGCTGCAGTGGGTGGATCTGGGACCAGTCGCATATTACCAGAACCCAGTCTCGACTAGGTCTCACTTCAGCGAGAGAGTCTTTCTCGTGCCGTAGTTGTCACTTCTGAGTTGATCAATGTTACTCCTCATCTGTGTTTTTGGTTAATAATCCATAGTAATCGCTCTCGAAAAAAAAATTTCTAACCCCCCCTGAAAATTTCATGGTTTACGTTTCAAAGGGTCTGGAATCCAAATCTGCAATAAAAAATTTTCCGTCCGTCCGCCGTACGCCGTACGCCGTCCGCCGTACGCCGTCCGCCGTACGCAAGATTTCTCCCAAACGGCTGGACCAAAACATCTGAAATTTTCAGGAAAAATCCATGTTGGTCCGACAACGACCCAATTCTTTAGCCAGCTTTCTAACTCAAATTGAAGTGCCATTTAAGGGTTGTCAAAGTTTTTTATTTGTGGACTTGTTTTGTAGAACTTTCCAAGAGGAATCGAATGAGCCCCTTCCCAGGTCTGTAGGTCAAACCATTCCCGATTTATGGCATGATTAATGCGGCCAAGATTTGCGTTTTTCGAGTTCTTTTATCGCCTTCTTGATAACTGGCGCCCTCAACTCGAATATGGGAGTGAGCCCTTTAATTTGATGTAGGTCTGATATGAAATCAAGAGAGACTTTGGGTAGTATAAAGGGAACTGTATAAGTTTAAATGATATAAGGTACAAAATGCTAAATTCTTTCACTGGGGTTTATTATTAAATTGGCTTGCGTTCATGATTTGAAATTCTAGGACGTGTTTCACAGAGCTTATTGAATTTCAGGAGATGCTGATTTTTGTTTCATTCCTTGTTCAACTTTAATACACCGAAGATTTGCATACTCCGTTCTTATTTTCGCTGCCCATTAAAATGTGTCACGACTTAATAGAGTGATTATTGAATTTCTGGAATATGCATAGAGCACGTAAATCTGTTCTCAACCAAAATACCTATTTGGATTGTTCAGTTGATCATCTGTGCCTCCTGGAATTCAACAATTTATCACCTGTGAAACAAGCACACTCCAAAGCTTAGTAGAAATTCAAATCATGAACGCAAGCCAATTGAATAATAAAAAAAGAATTTGCAGCGTTTTTATTCTTGCGGCAGAGAGGAAAACTCTTGTGGAATTAGTTGGGAGAAATTGGTATAATTGTTATAATACACAATATATTGCCAGACCAACAGTTTACTGACTGAACTTAGACCTCTCAGCTACAGAGTTCCGGGATGGGTTGTGTGTGAGGTACGGCCTGTCGGGTTACCTCATCTATGCGATGGTTGTGGCGCTCGAATGGATCTCAATCACGGATTGAACTGTAAAAAGGGTGGTCTGGTCAAACGAGGTCATGATCGAATTCGAGATCAGTGCGCAAGGATGGTGAGTCTCGCGTGGAACTCAGTAGGTCAAAGCCAGTGCTGGTAGAAGGAGAAGACGGCAATCCTCGGCTGGTTGGGGATATTAAAATCCATGGAGTCTGAGACCATGAGAGAACGGCGTACTTTGATACCAGGGTCATCAACCCAGACGCTTCCTCTTATGGTTCACATAATTGGCCAACCATTTCACAAAATGCAGCCAATGAAAAGCATCGGAAGTATGACGCTGCGGCAGAAGACTTGCGAGGTTCTTTCACACCTCTAGTGGTGGGGTGTGATGGGTCCTTGCACAAGGAATATTCCCGTTTCCTGAAACGGATGGCCGAGGTCTTTGCTGAAAAATGGTCGAAGCCTTTATCCCAAGTAACCTGCTGGGTCCGTGTGAAAACCCAGATAGCCGTAGTGAGGGCGGTATCCATGCGTCTCCGCGGCTGCCGACGGAAAGTGAGGTGCCTTGGCCTGGAGGACGGGGCCCTGATGCCTCTATAGAAATGACGAAACTTGACCCACAAGCTCACGTCAACTATATCCCAACCGACAGGTCCTCCTTCAAATTGTCAAATAAAGTATTTGAAAAAAGGACAAAAAAGTTTACTGACTGAACACTTTTAACAGACGATGTATCACCAAATGTTCTTTAATTAGAATCCAAGTTCCCTGGAGAGTGAGTTCCAATATAATATACTGAAACTTAAATAATTTATGATTGCAGAAATAACCTAGTTCCATTTACGCAACGATATCAATGGTAAACTACGGGTATTAACAACATCCACCCAACATCTCCACTCGCTAAATCGAATGGAACTCTCTCGGGCCTCCTAATTCAATGAACGATTTTCACGACCTTTCCACTGGTGGGAAGCTCCAAACGAATGATAACTTATTGTTTGAAATTTTCACCTGTTGCTCTTTCAAACCAGAGAAAAATACCCATTAAATTCTATGCCAATTTTTTTGGGGCAAGTCGATTTTGGGAAAAAACGGGGATTTCGCCTTAAAAAATCCCAGTTTTTACAATAAAAATATGCCCAAAACATTATTTAGTTAAAAAAAAAATTTTTTGAAAACACCGTAAACTGCTGATGTTTTTCCGAAGGGAAGTATGACCGAATGTTAGGATAAAATATTTTTTTTAAATACCATCAAGTTGGAATTGACAACATTTTAACTTTGTCGCGATTTTTCACTTACTCGGCTCCCTTTTAAAATTTTTATGAGGGATTGAGGAGAAAGAAAAGTTAATCATTTCCAACAGTGTTCTCAAATTGGATTTACTTAGTAAACTAACGGAATTAGAGCCATTTTAGTGGAGTAATGCCGAACAAATTAAACAGAATCTTAACATTTAGATAAAATGCTATGATATACAATTAGTCACAAATGCATCCCTTAAGTTAAAATAAAAGTTAAATAATCCCCACCCTGCATAATATGAACTACTATGTTGTATAACGTTTTGCATTCAGATTGGGATCGTCGGGCGGACTGGAGCTGGCAAATCGTCGTTGGTTTCCGCCTTGCTCAGGATGGCTGTCGTCGAAGGGAGCATTGAAATCGATGACGTCGACACCTCAACGGTTCCTTTACAAACTTTGAGATCCAGAATTTCCATCATACCGCAGGATCCGACTTTGTTTTCGGGCTCTCTGAGAAAGAACATCGATCCTTTCGATCAGTATTCCTACGATGAACTGTGGAAAGCATTAGAAGAAGTAAGACACTCAACATTAATTTAAGATTTGTCAATACGATATTCAGAATCTGGCCTTACCCTTCGGTTTAGACTTGAAACTCAGAGACAGATCCTTGGGTATGAACTAACTCTCATTTAAGTATTAGCATTCTAATCATCGATTTCAATAGTCTAGGAAACTATTTCGGACAAGTTTAAATATTTATCATTAATGATGTAGAACATAAGCTTTTTACAACGATTCACGTGAGAGAAAGCCACGGAGCATATTCCAACCCCTTCAAAAGTTAATTTAGCGCGTACTGCGGTCGTCGTGCTAATGCTTTATCGAATAGAATAATGATAGGAAATTTCAAAATCGATAGTTATCTGTTATACAGGGTGTCCCGAATCGGCCAAACGGGAGTAAACAAAAAACTTTTTTTTTAAACTTCATATTTTTTGCAAGGACCTCAATTATCATATTTGCGCAAGCAAAGTTGCGCAACCCCACAAATAGTGGAGGATGGTGACCTCTAAAGTGTGGCACATTAATTTTCATGTTTTTTTAACGCTGAATCACGTGATGCTATCCGTTTATCGATTCGACTCCATTTTTGCGGAATGATGACCGAAATTTGTTTATTTTGCGTGAAAAATCATTATTTACGCCGATTTTCAACTCACAGATTAAGATGATTTTTCACTTGATCTCTCAAAAAGGTTTCAATCTCCTATTGACATAAAACATTTTTCAACCAGACCTCATAAATTAACCTCCGTAAAAATCTGAAAACAGGCGTCTAAAATTTAAAAAACGGACGCGATATTTACATTTGAATGTGTATGGCTTTCTTAAGGAGTGGGCTCGAGGCTTCAGAAACCCTTCAGCTTCTGTCTTTATATACAAATCGCAGATAAGACTAATTATCGAGTATTACAGTGCTGTCTGGCCACCCTTCTACTCTATGAACGCGCTCATGCTCTGGCGACTCTCTCTCTCTGCATACAGAGTTCTGATTTCCCTTGACGTTGAACCGTAGCGGATAAAATGGCGGAATGTAAGCCCAAGATTCGATTACGTACTGCTATCGAACTCTACCTCAATTTACTTTCTGCTTTCTGCATAACATTTACGAACCGAAACTGCCTCTTCCTGTGAACAATGTTCAGCTTCTACTGAGGGCAAATCCCTTTGTGGATCAACATTTTAGCTTCCTGGAATATGCCTCACCCTTGAAGACGGTAACATTGACGACTGCCATGCGGCTATCACTGTTCACGGGTTTTGCAAGAGAATCAAACCTCCAAAACCTAAAAAAAAAACGGTGCAAATTCTTTCACTGGGGTTATTATTCAATTGGCTTGCGTTCATGATTTGAATTTCTACTAAGCTTTGGAGTGTGCGTGTTTCACAGGATAGGGCGATTATTGAATTTCAGGAGATATACATGGAGCACGTGAATCTGTTCTCGACCAAAATACCTATTTGGATTGATCAGTTGATCATATTTGTGTGCCTCCTGAAATTCAATAATCGCCCTATCCTGTGAAACACGCACACTCCAAAGCTTAGTAGAAATTCAAATCATGAACGCAAGCCAATTGAATAATAAACCCCAGTGAAAGAATTTGCAGCGTTTTTTCATTGAACCTCAATACCCCCCCCCCCCCACAATAAAAACATCTATAATTTATCAAGTCCTTTGGCACTCGTATTGCGTTAAAACTTCCCCAAATTCAAATTTAAACGATGTTGCCAAAGGTAGACAGATGTAGAAAGGGCACACAAATATCATCAACTGATCAATCCAAATAGGTGTTTTGGATGAGAACCGATTTACGTCGTCTATGCATATCTCCTGAAATTCAATAATCGCTCTATCACCTGTGAAAGACACGCACACTCCGAAGCTTAGTAAGATTCAATCATGAACGCAAGCCAATTGAATAATAAACCCCAGTGAAATAATACTTATTTACCCCAGTAATAATATTTAATAATAAACCCCAGTAATAATATTGAATAATATTTACCTATATATTATCAGAATGCTTCAACCCGTGTATCGGCTACTAACTACACTACAAGTATTCACATTCACTACAACTCGACGCTATCGGCCGGACATCACTAGGTTACAAACAAACAATAATAAACGAAAAAACGCAAATGTTGGCACCATAAATCGGGCCATACATCGGGAATGGTTTGACCTACGGACGTGGGGAAGGGCTCATTCGATTCCTAATGGTATGTTCTTCAAATAGGAAAATATTTAGGCCGATTCGACTAGTTTTGAGGTTTTCAGGGATTTTACAAAACTTTTACAGCCCTTAAAGGGCACTTTAAATTGAGTGAGGGAGCTGGCTCAAGAATTGGGGCGTCGTCGGACCAAGATGGATTTTTCCTGAAAATTTCAGATTTTTCGCTCCAGCCGTTTCGGAGATATCGTGCGGCGTACGGCGGACGGACGGAAAATTTTTTATTGCAGATTCGGATTCTACACCCTTTGAAACGTAAACCATGAAATTTTCAGGGGGGTTAGAATTTTTTTTCCAGAGCGATTACAATGGTTCATTATTGAATAATAAACCAATAGTATCTGGCTAATCAGCCATTTTCCCGCGATTCGCCCGTAATCCAAACAGCCAATTTAATCTAATTATCTGCAGTTTACTGATCAACATATTCAAACTTAATTTCTGTAGCTCTAAACTCAATGAAAATTCTTGTACCGAGTTATCCAGATGATTCATTCGCATGCGATTCTTCTAGGTGGGACTGAAAGAGGTTGTGATAAATTTGCCAAATGGCCTTGACACCAACATCTCGGAAGGTGGTGGGAATCTCAGCGTGGGACAAAAACAGCTCGTATGCCTAGCAAGAGCGACTGTTCGGAAAAATAAGATTCTAATATTGGACGAAGCCACAGCAAATGTAGACCATGAGTGAGCAAACTAATTGTTACTTTCGTATTACTTGTGTTCGGAATAGAACTGAAATCAGTGATAGGTTGACTGAAGTTCATCACTTAATTCATTTTCAGAACTGATGCTTTCATTCAAAGGACTATCAGAAGAAAATTCAGAGATAACACAGTCATCACGATAGCTCACCGGCTAAACACTGTTATGGATTCCGACAAAGTTCTTGTTTTATCCACCGGTCGCATTTTGGTGAGTATTTAACTGCTGTAGTTGAAGTAGTCCCAATCACTTAGCTGCACCATGTCATTTCTTGCTCCGTACAGCAAGAATTTCTCAATTTCTACGAAGAGGTCTACCTCCGTAGTTTTTTGGAAATTCCATAAACCCTTGTAGTTGACCAGAAACAATGTTCAACTCCACCTCAAAATTAGTTAAGCTCTCCAGATACGTAAAATTCAAAGACCCGATTGAGAAAAACTCTTGGAATTTACAAAGTTGTATAATTTGGATAAATTGCATGTTGCAAGCACCAATCTCCACTCGATTCGAATGGGTGGTTTGCCGGTACCTTGGAGTCGACTTGGTGGAATAGTTGGTTGTATCACCAAAACCCCACAGAATCCAAAATAGATTATAGATTATTTTTGCATCTAGTTACTGTTAAAACTAACTTACGTTCAAGTCTCCAGCAAGCTTGCTGCTAGGAGGTTACATGAGCTACACCGTTAGGTTCGCTCTGCTATTCGTTCTTGGATAGGTTTCCCAACTGTAGACCTAACTGCCATCCAATTACCAAGTCTTTTGGACTCAGTGCAGTCTGCTTCTTAGTCAGTATTCCTGCTTCACACTGCCAGCGCCTGTTTGCACTGCTGTAGACCTGGACATCGTCACGCAAAAGTTATTGTGGGGCGATCGAGCAACACCAACCGTTTTAAAAACTCCCTCAAGCAAAAAAACTGCTGAGTTTGCTGCAGCTCTGTACGTTTTAGTGGATGCTGAACAGCTCAGGCAGTGCCCTTAGTCTCATTCTATCCCTAACAGACACGGAAATGGTTCGCTTTACTGAGGTGACCATTGATGGCCAGAAAGCTGCAAGGATGTTTTTTCCTAGTGGTCTCTATAGTCACCTCAGTGAAGCGTTATCAATTGCCCTGCCTGTTAAGGAAACAATGAGAACATGTACTATGTGGTGTAGCGGTGTTCAACTTCTGAGCTGTGGAAATGGAGAGACTCTGGTCGTACGCTATATCGTTGTCATCAAGGCCCAATGGGCTTGCCATCATCCAAAGGAGTGTCCAGGATCAAATCCAAAATTTTTTTCGAAAAGCTGAATATCTTTTAAATAAAAGTTTTAATTGCCTTAACATTTACAATAATTATTATCTAATTACCATGAAGAATCATTCATCATGCCCCATGAATGAAAATGTTTGTCATAATGGTAGCGCAGATTCTTCAATCGATGATCATTTCCATAGGAGTTTGACCATCCTCACATCCTATTGCAAAACCAAATCGGCCATTTGAGGGAAATGGTTGCAAAATGCGGGAAAACTGAGGAACAACGGTTATGCGAAATAGCTGAAGAGGTAAGCACTTTCTTTGTATCAGTATTGCCGAATCATCACATTTTAAATTACCAACATATTAAAGTCTCTCATAGTATATGTAATGAAATGATGTGTTTCTCCTCTTCCCATTTTAGAATTTTAAAATAAAACATCAATGACACTGTCGGAGGATGGAAGTCGCAAACATCTTAGGTAACTTGTGTTTTTCATTATTATCCATTATTGTGATGAAATTATCAATTGATCTACTGTTTCATTATCTGTACGTCTATTTAATTTTACTGGTCAAGCGTTATTCGTTTCTCTCAGATTCGTAGGATGACAAACGTGATTCAAAAATTGAATTTATTTTTTTTTTCATAATTTTTTTCCGACACTTTCATGAAGAGTTTCTATTTTAGATGACAAACCGAACGTATTTTTCATCGAAATCCATATAGAATGAGTTCACATGAAATAAACAGACATCGGATCTAGTCTCCAGGAACCTGCGATGGAACGTAACAAGTCATACGTTTATCCTATCATCAATCCGATGCCCGATAAAAAGGCGCTTTTCTTTACTGTACATGTAAATAAAATTTACTTGTAATAATAGAATAAGTTATATAAATAAATAATTCGAACATATCTTCTTCTTCTTTTTTTTTTTTTAAATGGATGTTTTCGAAATAAAGTTTTTGAATTTTCAATACTTTTCACTCCTTGAGATAGGTGGATTTTGAGCATTTTTTTTTAAGATTGCAGGCGGTTTTTCATCACCAGAAGAATGGGGACAAAGTTCTGTGTTTGAAAAAAAGGAATTTTCTGGATTTGCCCGAAAGGATTGCCGACTTCGTTAGAACCCCACTTTATTTATTTATTTATTTATAAGAACGGGCGAACCAAATTACAGGAAAATAGTATTTTGAAAAGAAAGTTTAGAGTCACTGGAAATATAAAAGAAATACAACTATGGTGAAGATTTGAAAATGGATGTGGGAATATAAATGCAAAAATCAATATGTTGCAGAAGACAAAATTAACGACTTCAATAATCTAACGGAACTGTTGAAAAAGTCCAACTCCGGGTGTAAGTTAACGAGGCAGTTAGCTAAACCGGGTATGCGGTACAACGGGCGATCCTGAAGGTAATTTGTGGGGGCAAAACTCACGTAAAACGGTGGAGAGCTGCGAGCGGAGAGACGAGGCACAAGGAGGCCTATCTCTCTGAGTAGTGCTGGCGAGACTGTTACTCCATTCAACAGTTTGTGCAAAAACACCAGGTCTGCCACAAGACGTCGGCTCTCCAAGGGCAGAAGGTGACACACGCCCATCAGGGCAGCATAATCGACTTCATAGTGAGGGATTCCAAGCTTGAAGCCAATACACCGAAGAAATTTATGTTGGACCCGTTCCAGAGTATGCTTGTGTACTGCGTAAGATGGTGACCATATGGGAGAGGCATACTCTAATAGTGGAAGGACCAATGCCTTATACAGAACAGTGATGGCCTGGATGTCATTGAACTCCCGAGTATTCCGCTTAACGAAGCCCAGGGCTCGCATTGCTTTACCAGCTGCACCAATGATATGGCTTGAAAAGGAAAGCTGTTGATCAAGAAGCACCCCAAGGTCAATAATCTCATCGACCCGTGAAAGCCGATCACCACAGAGCACATATTCATAGAGGAGAGGACGGGAAGAGCGGTAGAACGTGATCACAAAACACTTGGAGAGGTTCAAGAAGAGGCACGTCCACGCACCACCGCTCAAGCGCAGCAAGGGCACTCTGTAGCGAAAGGCAGTCAGACAGTGAATGCACACGACAAAGCAGCTTTAAGTCATCCGCAAACAGCAGAGGAGAGATGTCTGGAGTGAAGGTAGCAACTACCCCATTTATCATTATAAGGGATAGCAGGGGACCAAGGTGGCTTCCCTGTGGAATGCCTGAAGAAAACTTTAACCTAGAAGATCATGGATATCGTCTTGACCTTCTGGTAGTGACTCTAACAGTGGCATATATGATTGATGTTTCAACGGTCTCGGGTTCATATAGAAGATCACTTGCTGATATCAACTCTGCCAAAATTAGGAAACACCAAGTTGATAATCCACTCCAATCAGCAGCTCAGTTAGCAGATGTACAACTTGGCCAGATTCGAGTGATTGGTGCAATCATTGCCTGTCGAACAAGATGTCAATAACTTAGCTTACGGCCAAGTTGTATCGAGACAACTCCAACAACCTGTAAGAACGATCGAGGATTGGAATAAAAAATAGAAAACTACAATGAATGTGTGAAAATCGAGTTCTGTCACATTTATTTATAAAAGAGATAACCAAGTTAGTCCTATTATATTGAACAATATACCCATTCCTCAAAAAGAAATGAGGAAATTTTAGTATTGGAATCAAACTCGACAAAAAACTAATCTAAGGTGACCACATTGGCGACACACTGAAAAGATTACGATCACGTGTTAATTTCTTGAAACCATTCGTCGGTCCGAAATCCCCACTCACATTAAGCAACAAAAGATTAATTTACCTCGTAATGATAAGGCCCATTTGGCAAAACAGTTGCTCAATTTGGTACAACTCATGATCACGAACGCGGAATGGTACGTGAGAAATTCTGTGATTCACCGAGACTTACCCTGATCCACCCTGAAGTTCATTAGGCTATTGCAAAAACGTTTCAACGCCGATTCGACACGATCTCATCGCACCCGAATCCGAATTTTGACGAGTTTGTTGCACGCCTCTTGAACCAACAAACTGAAAGAATACTGAAAAGAAAGAGACCCATTGACAATCTCACGTCATAGTACCTTGAAACACTTAGTATTGTAACACACTGTGATACAATTTAACTTTAAGAATATACTAAATTAAGAATGATAAATGAAAAACTAAATTTACAATTATTACTTACCAAGGACTGCCGCAGGACCGATGCCTTGCCACACGTGCCATTGTACTTACATTGTAGTCGCTCTGAAATATGTAACTGTTGTCACAACTGAAGAGTAACATTTGCCACAAAAGTTTTTGGTTAACAAAAAATAAAAACTCAGCTGACACAAGCAGGCTTTCGTATCATGATACTGGAATGGGTGGTCAACAGGGTCCTAACAGAAAGAGCATTCATATACTCAGTTTAAGGCGACAACTCCCCTCTATGCAGTGATGTCTGGCTGACCTGGACTGATCCTGGACCCGTGTTCCAATGTTCCTGGATGGAATCAGTAGCCGAGTCCTAAAAGTTACTGAACAATTATCATACTGGTGCTATTATTAATGTAGCAAAACCATCTTTGTAATTTTCGTATCATTATCAAAATGATCAAAAATGTTAATGATTTACGTAGTAGGGTTATATTAGGTAACCTAACACTAATAACACAGATCCACAAATACGCAATTTTTCGATGCTGACTCCGAATCCAAGGTCCAAAATGTTGAGCTATGGCCAAAAACTACCCTTAAATTGGTGTCAGAACCTTCTTTTTGAGTCATGAGATTGGGATGAACTACGACATGTTTTTGAGTGAATTTCTATTTTTTTTCCAACTTCAGACAAGGAGAGTACTTGGGGAAACTACCTCCCCCTCAATCACCCCCGCCACCCCCTCCTAGGGGTTGAAATTTGAGTCCTCACGCCAAGTCGAGTGGGGTATGGATTTCTATGTTTTTGGGGTTCCTGAGATCGAATTTGAGCTTCCCAAGAGTCCGTAGACACCTCTTCTTCCCTTAATCACCCCCTCCTAGGGGTTGAAAATGACTTTTCGCACCAAGTCGAATAAGGTAAGGATTTCGGTGTTCCCAGGTTCGCTGAAATTGAATATGATTTTCGAAAAGGCTTTCAAACATTGTTGGGGTCTCCTCCAATGACTTTTTCTTTCGGATTTTATTATCTTTTCTTGTGATATTCGAAAGAATTAAAAGTCATTGGAGAAGACCCCTAGAAAGTTTGAAATCTATTTCAAAAATCATATTCTATTTCAGCGAACCTGGGAACACAGAAATCCTTACCTTATTCCACTTGGCCCGAAAAATCAAATTTCAACCCCTAGGAGGGGTAGCGGGGGATGATTGTTGGGGAGGTAGTTTCCCCAAGTACTCTCCTTGTCTGAAATTTAAAAAATGTAGAAATTCACTTAAAACGATGTCGTAGTTCATCCAATCTCATGACTCAAAAAGAAAGTTCTGACACCAATTTAAGGGTAGTTTTTTGGCCATAGCTCAAAATGTTGGAGGTCCGGAGGATTTGTCGGCCCTTGGATTCGAATTCAGCATCGAAAAATACACAGGGATGCCCTAGTCTACTTTACGGATCTTGACTTTTTTTGTGGGGCTGTGTTATCATACTGGTGCTATTATTAATGTTGCAAAACCATCTTTGTAATGTTTGCATTATTATCCAAATAAGAATGTTAATGATTTAAGTAGTAGGGTTGTATTAGATAACCTAATACTAATTATCTAATACAGTAACAATAAACCTCTTTTGGTTTATTATTCAATAATAAACCATTGTAATCGCTCTGGAAAAAAAAATTCTAACCCCCCTGAAAATTTCATGGTTTACGTTTCAAAGGGTGTAGAATCCGAATCTGCAATAAAAATTTTCCGTCCGTCCGCCGTACGCCGTACTCACGATATCTCCGAAACGGCTGGAGCAAAAAATCTGAAATTTTCAGGAAAAATCCATCTTGGTCCGACGACGCAATTCTTGAGCCAGCTCCTCAACTCTATTTAAAGTGCCCTTTAAAGGCTGTAAAAGTTTTGTAAAATCCCTGAAAACCTCAAAACTAGTCGAATCGGCCCAAATATTTTCCTATTTGAAGAACATACCATTAGGAATCGAATGAGCCCTTCCCCACGTCCGTAGGTCAAACCATTCCCGATGTATGGCCCGATTTATGGTGCCAACATTTGCGTTTTTTGGTTTATTATTGTTTGTTTGTAACCAAGTGATGTCCGGCCGTTAGCGTCGAGTTGTAGTGAATGTGGATACTGGAGTGTTAGCCGATGTGGATACTTGTTTAGTAGCGATACACGGGTTGAAGCATTCTGATAATATATAGGTAAATATTATTCAATATTATTACTGGGGTTTATTATTCAATATTATTACTGGGGTAAATAAATATTCTTTCACTGGGGTTTATTATTCAACTGGCTTGCGTTCATGATTTGAATCTTACTAAGCTTCGGAGTGTGCGTGTTTTGCAGGTGATAGAGCGATTATTGAATTTCAGGAGATATGCATAGACCACGTAAATCGGTTCTCATCCAAAACACCTATTTGGATTGATCAGTTGATGATATTTGTGTGCCCCCTCTACATCTGTCTACCTTTGGCTACATCGTTTAAATTTGGATTTGGGGAAGTTTTAACGCAATACGAGTGCCAAAGGACTTGATAAATTATAGATGTTTTTATTGTATACGGGGGTATTGAGGTTCAATAAAAAAACGCTGCAAATTCTTTCACTGGGGTTTATTATTCAATCGGCTTGCGTTCATGATTTGAATTTCTGCTAAGCTTTGGAGTCTGCGTGTTTCACAGGATAGGGCGATTATTGAATTTCAGGAGGCACACAAATATGATCAACTGATCAATCCAAATAGGTATTTTGGTCGAGAACAGATTCACGTGCTCCATGTATATCTCCTGAAATTCAATAATTGCTCTATCCTGTGAAACACGCACACTCCAAAGCTTAGTAGAAATTCAAATTATGAACGCAAGCCAATTGAATAATAAACCCCAGTGAAAGAATTTGCAGCGTTTTTTAAATCTTTTTACAGCGGTTTTTCAACCGGCAGAAACATTATATTGCCACTGCATTCGACGTACTGCGGGCTCTTTCCGAAATCGTGCTCGAGCCTCGGAGAATCTGGCTATCCGCTTTTTATTACTTGTTGTAACCAACGAAAACGAACAACCGCCGATAACTGTCCCGCAGACGCAAGATATAGTAGACCTACACAGTTTTACTTGCGGGGTCGTTTTAAACTTCGCATCCTCCCTCACGCCGTTAAATCTCAAAACGGGGCGAAAATGAGGGCGAGGAGAGGAGGGGGAGATTTCACTATTAATTATGAAAACCTCATCCCCGAACTTGGCGGTTCCCTCTAATTTTACGTTCTTCCTCCAACCCTCTGCTCGCCGTTTGAGGGGATAAATGTGTGCTCTATCAACTCGTTCGATCCTGCAGGTACGAAGCATAAATCAGAAGAGGTATTTTATTCGGAGTCGGGGGCGGTTTTGTCGGTAGAGGGTTACGAGTAGAGAGAGAGCCGGGAGACACCTAACGGGGTGGTTGTAGCTGGTGATATAGCAGGTTTACGAACCATTAAATTTTAATCAGTCCAAATCATTGGCGATCGTCCCGTAAATTTCATGGGGGAATTATGCGTGGGTTTCTGGGTTACAGAGTGGGAGTATGGTCCCGTTTAGGATGGTTACTTCGAACATACTTTGGTGAATGAAGAAAATTAAACAAAAACCCCTCGACCCCTGGAAGCTTTTTGCTTGGAGCCTACAAGGAAAATTTTAGAAAATTTCAAAATAAACGTGGAACATAGCAACTAAACATATCAACGAAATGTAATTGTGAACTCGCACAATTCTATAGCGTTTATGATGACTCACTACTACCTTCTAAGCAAGCATTTCCTTTACTCTGCGAAAATCCGTTCCGTTTAACCAGATTACAGTTTCCTTTAACACTACATAGTTTTCCGTGCCCTATTGACGTTTTTTTTAGGATCTAATTACTGCCATTCGGTTTGTTTTGGACCTAGGATGAAACCCCTTCTCACAGGTGTTATGCACTATAGTAAAAATGTGTATATGTAGAGTAGTTCCGGAACCACACCAGTGGATGGAGGAAGACAAGATAGGCGACATACTGTTAAAAGACAATTCCACACTACTGGTGAATTTCCAAAACTACTCTCCTCATCTGTTTTCCCGAAGGGGGTATCATATATCAACTGCACCACCTACTTCTCTGAGATGAATGTAATGTAAGAAACAAATAAGAAAAACTAGGAAAAAAGTGAAGCAATAAGAACAAATATTTTTGAAAGTGAAAATTAATTCGTCTTTCAGTTGTTGCACGAACAAACACCTGCCAGTAGAAGACAACATCATACTGAAGTCAAAAACACCCTCTGAAACCTTTGTTCCCTCTCATACCACTTCTTAAATTATATTTCATTAAACTTTGCAAATCCATGATACGAATAAAAGGATGCGAATTATTACACAGAGGCTTATTAGACGGGGAGAGGGGGGGAGCTGATGCCCACCCTTGGTTTATTATTTACAATAATCCTTTGCGCTTAATCGACCAAGAAGAAAAATTTACGTATCTATATGTATAAAAGAATGTCGTGTTAGTTATACTATCTGTAACTCAAGAAAGGTATAACTGATTTGGCTAACTAAATTGTTAGAGAGGTAGCTTAGGATCAGGAGAAGGACATGGAATACTTTTTATCACGTTCCCGCGGGACGTGACATAAAATGTGGTATAACAAAACGCAACTGATATGGAATAATAAAACACAACTAAGAGCAATTTATCAGTTAAAAAATAGCCTAGCAGTTCTTCAATTTCAACTGACTACGAACATGAGAGTTTCGTTGCTAAACGGTACATCTGCTGAAGATTGCTCTTAGCAATTACTGACGATCAGTGATGGTTGAGTCCATTTTTGCTAATGCCTATTGAAGAAAAACAAAAAAAAAATGAGTCCATTTTTGCTCTCAAATTTGCACAAACATCTACCTAGGCTTTCAAAAGGCTAAGTTTGAAGATGAGCACAATCGCTTCACACTAAGGGGAGATTTGGGGCATTTCAAATGGCGAAAGTCAGCCGAAAACCCCCAACCAGGTGACTCTCTTTTATAAATTTTTTTTCACGCTGAACACGATGGTGAAATTGGATTAGAAATATTTCAATCCGTTCAAAATCGAACAGTTTGAAGATGATAAAACAAGGTAGATTGACAAAATTCGCCAAAAAAAGAAATAAATAAATAAAATAAAATAAAAAATTCTTCAGCTTTCAAAAGTTTTGAAATTAAAATGAGAAATGGGTATCACAAAATAAAATTGTTGGTTTTTGCGTAATTTTTCCTCCTGCAAAACGAATTACTTTGAAAATTTGCTCATTCCGTCATGCTGTATCTGACAGACTTGGGGTTGGTGTTTTAAAATGCCACCATTTACATGGAGATATCTTTATGGAATATTCACTCACAAACGACAACAACTTCTATAACACACGGTCATCCAAAAGTTTGCTACGTAGACTAGAAATCTCGAGTTCGTAAAATTTAACGTAAACTTTACGACGTTAAGGTAGGTTAAATTGTTATATTATATTATGTATTTTTAGTTAGGTTATCGTAGCGTATTGTACGATGACCGTTAAAAAAGTGCACGCTTCGCCACAAAAAAGAATTATGGGGAGGGGCCCCGAAAATATTTTGCGGGGGGGCCCCGCGGAAAAACGTTACGCCGCTGGTGAAGAATATGTTTGTATTTTATTTGATCTCGTTGAACCTCAGTTGTTCTAACTGTGGGTTTCTACCTCATGTCCATATACAGTACATAGCGCCATTGCAGATATTTTTATATCTTTAAGATCTTAAGAAAGAAGATCTTGAGAAAATCTTTAAGATCGTATGGTGGAAATTGGATCTCGTAAGATACCCAGAAGGGTATGTAGGATTCGAGCCCACTAAAACCACGCCTCCCTTTTCCTACGTTGGTACTCGGCCTGGATCTGTTTAAACCATTACTTCGGGCCAAGTCCTTGGGATGTATTTAGTCCTTTCGGTCCATAGATACCCTCCTCTGTCTCTCCCGTTCTTAGATGCTCTTTCTCTGCAGGATACCTTCAACATAGACAACAACAGAGGTCCAATGATTCTATCTTTCAAGCATTTCGGCAACTATATTATCCGGTGTCATGTCCTGAGACGGCATTCCCAGGTCATCCTGCAGCCATCTTCTTTCTGTTTACACACAAAGAACGTTACTAATCAAGGTTCGGGGTTCACAGAGTTGTATTTGGACTGTCTTCGGCACATCTAGAAGTCAATCAAAGGAGAGGGAGACATCAAGCTCAGCTGAAGGGCCCTTGTAGCTAATTTCGTTCCCAGCCGATCTATCGTGTCGAAATATAGGAGGTAATCTTTTGATGGCATCTAGAATATAGTTACAATTCATGGAAGGTCCTAGTTTAAGTAACATGCTACGGGCTACGCTCAGTATACATTTATCTGTGATACGAAGAAAGGTTATCAAACAGAAATAATAATTATACAGCGTTTTTTCATTTGAGTTAGTTGATAATTCGAGAGGTGCCACTAGATACCACGTATTTCTTAATACTCTCAACATTGAATGATATTTTTCTTCGTTACTTCCCTCCAAATATTAAAAAATGACAAAAAAAAGAGAATTTATTATTCTCATTAGCCGAAGCATAATCAAAGTCCAGAATTGAGTATGATAAAAAGGCCCTGCCATTGAAAGGGGAAGGGGGGAAAAAAATTCACAAATGAAGAGCTGGTTAATGCAAAAATAACAAAGAGGGGAAGGTAGAGAGCATAAAGTAGGAGAAGAGAAGAGAGTTGGGGGAGGGGATAAAACAGGTTTTATCATGCCGACTAATTAATTAGTCAGCTTTCGGACCGACAGAATAGGCCTGAGAAAGGGGATGTAGGAAGTGTGGCAGCTTTATGAATACCGTTCATATGAAAATAGCAGATGGAGAGAGGAAAGAGGGGGAATAATAAAAGGAAATAACTTCTTTTTTTTTAGCAACCTTTTGCCGGCTTTTCATAAAGACAAAAGGGATACGATGACGGTAAAACGTAGAAGTGAAATAGCCGGGTTGTTGGTATCAGCGTTGCGGGATAGAGGTTCCCTTTCGAGAAAAAAAAACATGTATGAACGTCTAAGTGTACAAGTTTTTCAATAAATCATACTAAAAATGTTCTAAAAATGAACGAAAAGACGAAGAAATAACCTGTGATGGAAAATGATACTTCCCCCTCCCTGTTTCTTGAAACCGGTAATCCTGAGCATAAACATGAGGTTTCACGCTCAGGGGTACCTTCTGATGTTGCGCCTCACCACTTAAAACTGATAGAAATAGTCTATTCTATCACATTCTTGTTATAAACCCCATTATCAATGAAAATCTCAACGTGTCACTGTGGAACGTGTAACTGTGTCGGACCAATATCGGTCAGAGGAACTGTCGAATCGTTCCAAAGAACGTCGAGAGAACCAACGGATAACAAATGATACAAATTTGCATCAGGTATCTCTTTCATTTGGGCCAAGGGTTGCAGATGCATCTCTACTCCTGTCTATAGCCGCTCCTGGACATAACGTTAATCTGTATGGTCAAGATCTATTTGAAATATCTTGAATGAATATCTGCGAAATTTCTTTAGTAACTCGGTCCTTATGCTGCCTTCTCTGTTTCTCCTGTTCTCTGACTAATTTCTTGTCCAGATATATTGAATACAATTTGAGATAAGAAGATACCGCAGAGGTGAGGGCAGGTGAGGAAAGCAAACGGTAATTGATATGAGTGCAGTGGCGGATCCAGGATTTATGTAAGGGGGTTGCCCAACCTACCGGGGGTCTGCGAGTAAATGGAAAAAACCCCACAGTGAAGATGGGTAAAATTTTGAGAAAAGTGAAGGCAGAATGATGTGTTTTAGACCTATATTTTTATATGAATATACGTGTGCCATATACCTACCAAAGGCCTAGGATGGAGGCACGAGTTTGGCGTCCTAAAGCGGCTCTTTCAACTGCAAATTCATTCACTAGGGTTCATTATTCAGTGATTCATGATTTGAATTTCTACTAAGCTTTGGAGTGTGCGCGTTTCACAGGTGATAGAGCGATTATTGAATTTCAGGAGATATGCATTGAGCACTTAAATCAGTTCTCAACCAAAATACCTATTTGGATTGATCAGTTGATCATATTTGTGTGCCTCCTGAAATTCAATAATCGCCCTATCACCTTCGAAACACGCATGCTCCAAATTAAGAAATACGTGGTATATAGTGGCAACTCTCGAATTATCAACTAACTCAAATGAAAAAATGCTGTATAATTATTTTCTTTTCGATAAACTTTCTTCGTAAATCACAGATAAATGTGTACTGAGCGTGGCCCGTAGTATGTTACTTAAACTGGGACCTTCCATGAATTGTAACTGTATTGTAGACGCCATCAAAAGATTCCTCCTATATTTCGACACGATAGATCGGTTAGGAAGAAATTAGCTACAAGGGCCCTTCAGCTGAGCTTGATGTCTCCATCCCCTTTGATTGACTTCTAGATGTGCCGAAGACAGTCCAAATACAACTCTGTGAACCCCCAACCTTGATTAGTAACGTTGTTTGTGTGTAAACAGAAAGAAGGTGGCTGCAGGATGACCTGGGAATGCCGTCTCAGGACATGACACCGGAGAATATAGTTGCGGAAATGCTTGAAAGATTGAATCATTGGACCTCTGTTATTGTCTATGTTGAAGGTTTGCAGAGAAAGAGCATCTAAGAATGGGAAAGACAGAGTAGGGTATCTATGGACCGAAAGGACTAAATACATCCCAAGGACTTGGCCCGAAGTAATGGTTTAAACAGGTCCAGGCCGAGTAGCAACGTAGGAAAAGGAAGGTGATTTTTTAGTGCGCTCGAATCCTACATACCCTTCTGGGTATCTTACGAGATCCAATTTCCACCATACGATCTTAAAGATTTTCTCAAGATCTTCTTTCTTAAGATCTTAAAGATATAAAAATGTCTGCAATGGCGCTATGTACTGTATATGGACATGAGGTAGAAACCCACAGTTAGAACAACTGAGGTTCAACGAGATCAAATAAAATACAAACATATTCTTCACCAGCGGCGTAACGTTTTTCCGCGGGGCCCCCCCGCAAAATATTTTCGGGGCCCCTCCCCATAATTTTTTTTTTTGCAAACCAAATGAATGAAATTGTACTCCCGTGTCGAGACTGTACAGTTGTTGTTTTTCATCATTAAAGAAGTTTTTCAGACCATGTTAAACAACATTGTATCCTGTGTCTGTCTGTTCATGTCTCTGCAGATCCAGATTTCAATGAAATTTACATGAAATATGTGGGTCGGACAGCACATGGTCCGCTACGAATACGAATTCCATTGCTCAGAAATCATTACATCAGTCTGCACATGTGGAAACGCAAAGCCAACCAAGCAACATTTTTTTATGTACTAATTCTCTATTTTTCATTTTATTTTAATTTTCTAAATTTTACTTAACTTACTGGTTTGTATAGCTACGAAATGCATTGTCGGCATATATTGTCATTAAATCATGTAATTTTTATTATTGAACATGATTATCAATGATCTATCCTAAACTGAACTGTTTGGTTCTATTAACAGATATTAGGTAATCATACTGATTGGATTTAACATTTGCCATTTCCAAGAGCTGCTAGAGTGAGTTGGCATCCCTAATTACAGATTCCCATGCAAGATATCTGATTTGTAATAGGTATGCTTTATGAATCTGAAACGATTGAATAAAAATGCTTACGGTTCTAACACGTGGGTTAGTTTCATTTATTTTGTTTAACAATGCGTGATTGTTCGTGTCACTGTGAATTTTGAGGGGTCATCCTCAGGTTCATAAATACTTCAATTTTCAATTTTTGAATTTCTACGGATCTTAAGCCTATCCGAGTCTATTTTGCCTCCAAAATTACTAGGAAAAGGGCTTTCCACTCGTCTATGTCAACAAAACCCACGTTTTTTACCCATAGCATCTATGTGCGAAAGTTTAGAAGTTTGAAAGTAGACCTCTAGTGAAGTTAATATGCGGTTGGACGGATTTTTCAAATCAAGTCTTTTGTGGCCCGTACGGCGAACGGAGATTGCAAATTTGCAATCTACGCTCCTTAAAACGCCCAATGACACGTAGATTTTAGGGAGCTACAACACATTTTAGCTGTACAATCACAAAGGCTTTTCATCGGAAATAATAAACAAAACGCTGCAAATTCTTTCACTGAGGTTGATTATTCAATTTTCTTGCGTTCATGATTTTAATTTACACTAAGCTTTGGAGTGTGCGCGTTTCACAGGTGATAGAGCAATTATTGAATTTCAGGAGGCACACAAATATGATCAACTGATCAATCCAAATAGGTATTTTGGTGGAGAACAGATTTACGTGCTCATTCATATTTCCTGAAATTCAATAATCGCTTCATCCTGTGAAACAAGCCCACTCCAAAGCTTAGTAGAAATTCAAATCATGAACGCAAGCCAATTGAATAATAAACCCCAGTGAAAGAATTTGCAGCGTTTTTTTATTGAACCTCAATACCCCCCACCCCCCCACATAAAAACATCTATAATTTATAAAGTCCTTCAGCACTCGTATTGCGTTAAAACCTCCCCAAATCCAAATTTAAACGATATAGCCAAAGGTAGACTGATGTAGAGGAGGCACACGAATATCATCAACTGATCAATCCAAATAGGTGTTTTGGTTGAGAACCGATTTACTATGCATATCTAGTAAATCTGCATTAGTCTATGCAAATCTCCTGAAATTCAACTATTGCTCTATCACCTGTAAAACACGCACACTCCGAAGCTTAGTAAGATTCAAATCATGAACGCAAGCCAATTGAAAAATAAACCCCAGTAATAATATTGAATAATATTTACCTATATATTATCAGCGTTTCATGCATCAGAATGCTTCAACCCGTATTTCGGCTATAAACTACAAGTATCCACATCGGCTATCACTCCAGTATCCACATTCACTACAACTCGACGCTATCGTCCGGACATCACTAGGTTACAAACAAACAATAATAAACCAAAAAACGCAAATTTTGGCACCATAAATCGGGCCATAGATCAGGAATGGTTTGACCTACGGACCTGGGGAGGGGCTCGTTCGATTCCTCGAGGTATGTTCTTAAAAATAAGTACACATTTAGGCCGCCTTGACTTGTTTTAAGGTTTTTAGGGATTTTACAAAACTTTGACAGCCCTTAAAGGGCACTTTAAATTGAGTGAGAGAGCTGGCTCAAGAATTGGGGCATCGTCGGACCAAGATGGATTTTTCCTGAAAATTTCAGATCTTTTGCTCCAGCCGTTTGGGAGAAATCGTGCGTACGGCGTACGGCGGACGGACGGAAAAATTTTTATTGCAGATTCGTATTCTACCCCCTTTGAAACGTAAACCATGAAATTTTCAGGGGGGTTAGAATTTTTTTTCCAGAGCGATTACAATGGTTTATTATTGAATAATAAACCAAAATGAACCATTTTTTCAAGTTTTTTAGTTATTTAGTGGAATTTTGATTGTGTGTAGTGTAACTCTCACTCTTCATACGGTCGTCCTACGCATACACATATCAGACATTTTCCCTGCACATATGCGTAGAATTACCATCACGCACTAATAAAGGGGTCGTGTTTCTGCTTTATTTGCATCTGAAGTCCAAGGAACACGCGTCGGAATGCAATATAAACAGAACCAGGGTGCACACAGCGGGAACGCCGCGATCTAATCTGCGAGTTCAATCGGAGCGATCCGAGCGCTTTGCCTGAGTATAATGTCTTTAAACGGTTTCAAACGGATCAATAACATTGTCATACGCACACATATATAGCTAATTGCTTGTTTCCAGAAGGCTGGGTGATCATACAGTTCATTTCTATTCCAGCAATTCCCTCTGCAATTCTCCCGGACCCCCTCGGGCGCTCTCATTTCAGTGATCAAAGCCCAGCTGGCGGCAGCGCTGGGGTCGGAGGCCCTTGTGCACGTCATCCCCCAAGCCACGAGTTCACCTCGCGACCGCGCTCAACCTCACGGTGGGCAGGCTTCATGGAACGTGGAAAACTGTTGGCTGGTTGTAAAGTTAAGGGCATTTTCGCGGAAAATTGAACTTCCTCTGAGTATTGAAATTCTGATTTTTTAGGATGCCCCTCCTCAAGGCTTCGTCTAAAGAGGGAAGCATATTAGAATTCATCCATGGAGGTTGGCGACAGCCCATACATTTGCCTTTGCTGACGGGAGATTGCTAATTGAGCCCATATCTCGAATGCCCGAATGAGCCCAGTGTGAAATGAGCCCACCCTTATAATTGGACGTAAGTTTGTATGTGAATTGAGCCCACAGTGTTTCATCCAAAAGAGCCCCAAAAGTTCGACTAGCCAAATGAGCCCCTGCGGGGTAGGTACAAAAAAAGCTTACGTTATCGTAGTAATTCGTTTATCGCATCGTCATCACAAATTTACTAGTTCACAATCAATATCACAGATCGTCGTCATCCAAAATACGTATTAATATATAATAACACCTACTAAATCTAATCGTACAGAATCAAGATCGCAGATCGTCGTCATATAAAATACTCGTCATTGAAAATTTCACGTCATTATTAAAAATACAGGTCATTAGAGATCAATGAGCAATGTAGTGTTCGCTAACCCTCAGGACGAGGCCATAACTAGTGAGGGTGGGGGTTGAGGCAAGGTATTTGTTCAGTTGGCGTTGAATAAATTCCTGCTTTTTCCTTACGCAAACTTGGTAAGCTTGGGGCAAAACTTGAAAGTCCCGTCTAGGTTGAGGCACTGCTCAAAGCTTGTCTCTGAAGGTCCTGATGTGAAGACGGCTCATGGTTGTGATTGAAATTCCGTTCCGTGATCGTATAGGCTCCAACAGTTTTCATCTAAGCAGGACAAGAATTCTTACAGCATCTGAAACGAACAAAAACGCAGGGTTGATCATCAGGAAGGGTAATGAAGGGAGTAATATTCAGACAAAATTGCGTTGATTAAGATAAAACGTCAGTGTCAACAGAAGATGCCCCTGTAGAGTATTTGCATTGTTAGTATATAATCAGAGATTATGTTTCTCTTCAGATACCAGGGAGTAGGGGTAATTCGATATAAAACACGTTTATAGGTTCGAATAGCAAATAAAGGATTTTATTGTAAGAGAGAGGGTTGAACGTCATGCGACTTAAGCTTCTCATACGAGACTGCCTACCTACTTTGTTTCCCTACAACCAGTCACATCCCTTGAGGTTTTACGCATGCTCGTCTATTGATACCTGGCGATGACTTCAGAAATGTGGAAAAACCTGGCCGGCCCTGGGTTTGATTATCAGGTTACTTTTTGAAAATCGAGGATTCCTGCTTGAGCAGCGATTAAAAGGATTGGTTAGCGTCTTATAACCTGCGTTCAAGACTCTGTTGGCAAGGCGTTTCATCGTACACTCTGCCTCAGACGTCGACAAAAATGACAAGGAATATGTTGTTCTGCGTTCTCCAGCTGCAGAAATAAAAAAGATACATTGCACTTGCCTGTTATTATGGATAGGGCCAACTTGGTAAGGTATTTTGCGGGGGGAAAACACAATTTTAACATGGAACATGTTTTTAGCCGGGCCTATCTAGTAAAAAAGCGTTATACCGAAACCGTTATACAGAAAGTGTCACGAAATTGTTCTGATAGTTTTCACGTGCATCCGAGCTGTTTCTATTTTAATGAAAGTTTTTCAGTTTTCGACGGAAAAATCGTTCTCCATTCGTTGGAAAGCTCTCGATTTATCACGCAGGCCTTGCGTACTTGTTGTTGGTATTTATGTCGTGATTTAATTTTATGTATGTTATTATATAGATGTAGTAAACAATACCGCTTGTTTTCTTATTGTCACTTGGTTGTCATGTTGGTTAGAGTAGACGCTCACCGGAATAGAAAAATACCTACATCATACATCATTTATTGAAGTTATCAACTGAACAATCCTCAATAGGTATTCCATTGAGAACATATTTACGTGGGTAATATATCCGTTCAATTACAAATTTATTCTTCATTATACAGAAAGGGTCACAATAAAGTGATTCTTTTTCATTACAGTTCATGTTTTTTATAAAGAGAAATCAGGAACAAGTTGAAGCTAAAAACATGTTCCATGTATTGTGATGATAGCCACTAAGGCTCAAAGCAGATACGAAAGCGCAGGGCCGAGTTTTCGTAACGCTTGTGATAAAGCTTTCTGTTTAACTTATGAAAGGAACTGCTTCCGAAAGTCCATGAGACTATTTCTGGATGATGACCTTATGT
Organism: Creontiades dilutus; assembly: GCA_031894815.1. Taxonomy (NCBI): domain Eukaryota; kingdom Metazoa; phylum Arthropoda; class Insecta; order Hemiptera; family Miridae; genus Creontiades; species Creontiades dilutus. Next base: position 680,345 of record JAVIWC010007793.1, on the reverse strand, counting down.
TTTAATTAACTGATATTAATGAATTCATCAAACCAGTCGTTCATCGTGTGTCTATTTCTATTTTACTATTATAACTTTTTTCAGTTTTTACCTTATTTAAAAATAAGATAGTAAGACTGATGAAAACAACCTGTGATTCCATGATGAAAAATTCAAGTAAATAGCTTTTAATTTAAATAAATAATGTGCTAGTCTTGAAATTGTGAAGAAAAGCAACGATTCGTGATAAAACGCTGCAAATTCTTTCACTGGGGTTTATTATTCAATTAGCTTGCGTTCATAATTTGAATTTCTACTAAGCTTTGGAGTGTCCGTGTTTCACAAGTGATAGAGCGATTATTGAATTTCAGGAGGCACACGAACATGATCAACTGAACAATCCAAATAGGTATTTTGGTTGAGAACAGATTTACGTGCTCTATGCATATCTCCTGAAATTCGATAATCACTCTATCACCTGTGAAACACGCACACTCCAAAGCTTAGCAGAAATTCAAATTATGAACCCAAGCCAATTGAATAATAAACCCCAGTGATTTTTATGGTTATCAGAATGTTTCTATTTATCGTGTGAATACAACATCAGTGCACCTTTTGTGGTCTTCAAATTCACATTGAGATCACTCAATGTACGTATAGAGCGATTATTGAATTTGAGGAGATATGCAAAGAGCACGTAAATCTGTTCGCAACCAAAATACCTATTTGGATTGTTCATTTGATCATATTTGTTTGCCTCCTGAAATTCAATAATCACTCTATCACCTGTGAAACACGCACACTCCAAAGCTTAGTAGAAATTCAAATCATGAACGCAAGCCAATTGAATAATAAACCCAAGTGGAAGAATTTGCAGCGTTTTTTATGGTTATCAGAATGCTTCAACCCGTGTATCGGCTACAAAGCCTTTTAGGAGTTCACTCCAGTATCCGCGTTTCTACATCAATACATCACTAAGTCCCTAGGTTACTGATATCAACACAATAACAATAATAAACCAAAATAACGCGAATGTTGGCACCATAAATCGGGCCATAGATCGGGAATGGTTTGACCTACGGACCTGGAGAGGGGCTCATTCGATTCCTCTTGGAATGTTCTTCAAAAACAGTACCAAATTTAGGCCGCCTTGACTTTTTTTTGAGGTTTTTAGGGATTTTACAAAACTTTGACAATCCTTAAAGGGCACTTTAAATGAAGTGAGAGAGCTGGCTCAAGAATTGGGGCGTCGTCGGACCAACATGGATTTTTCCTGAAAATTTCAGCTTTTTTGCTTCAGCCGTTTGGGAGAAATCGTACGTACGGCGTAACCTTTGAAACGTAAACCATGAAATTTTCAGGGGGGGTTAGAATTTTTTTTTCCAGAGCGATTACAATGGTTTATTATTGAATAATAAACCAAAAATTGAATCTCTTTTTGTTCATCCAACATTATTCAACGATATTCCATTACCTCACCGAAAAATATTATTATCATTACTTTGTTGAACCCTTAGTTTAAATTCTAATTCCATTTTTTCTCAATTGCACCTGCTTTTTTAGTAAATTTGCTTTATAATTAAATGTCATTAAACATTTTTCAGGAAAGCGGAACTTTATTTAGGTACTAATTAATAAACTTGAAATAATAATTAGTAAATTTTCTTTTTTTTCATTTTACAATTCACAACTACTTTTCCCTATTTACCCCTTTGATGGTGAATCAGTGGTTTATAATTTGGTTGCAATCGATTCAGCCACCCAAAAAACGTGGAAAATGAGATCGGATGCAAACGGCTTGCAGCGACGGACTAAGAACGGATTTTTATTTTTTTATTTTTAGATTTTATGCGTCTTGATTCGTGAAACAACAAATTTTGAGGAGGGAGGAATTTTTTCTCGGTTCATAATTGGAAAAGATATATTACCAATCACAAATTTGGAATCTTCATTTGTTTTCGAGTTCCTTCAATGTCACAATAATCCACTAAATTGAGTGATATCTGAGATTATTAAAGCGTATCGATTGGCTACGAGGGCGGGATAACCTCCAGCGGAGATGATCAGCAGATGGGAGACTGCGGTTGACGTGGGTTGGTTCCTCGGTAAACACCGCGTGAGCTTGCAAACAGTTGACAGAGCTCAATCCGTGCTATGTTACTGGCTTTCGCTGAGTAAATCAATAGTATTACTGGGAATCTGGGAATTAATACCTGAAAATCCAACGAACTGCTCAACATTTTGGTTAGTTTATTGGCAACTTGCATGTTTCCAACGAATTTCAAGGAAAATTGGACTATGTAAGTATTATGATGTGGGAAAACACATTTTGGAATGCGTTATCTGAGGATGTTATTTTGGGAGCGTTCTGAAACTAAGTAACTTGATTGAAGCTAAAATCATTTCCGTCGTTTTCGATCAAATATATATGATAATAATAATTATTATTTAATTATTTTTAATTTGTGGTTTGTGTTTCAGATGTATCTGTTTGCCCCACGCATTAAGAGTCCAATGCAGCACATGGGTTGACACACAGACATTGTTGGAATACAAATGATTTGTTCGCGGCTACTAACACACTATCAGGCCATTGCCCAGATTAAAGTCAATAGATGTCTGTAGCTGATTGTCGATTTGTTTGTGTTTTGGTATCTTATCCTAATCGTGGATAAATTGACTAATTATATTTACCTCTAACTAGCACTGTGTTGTCGGATTTTAAAGAAATTTGTTTTTCCTGTCAAGATCAACATAGAGTGTACGAAAAATGTTGTTCAGCATATCAATATATCAATTGATGGGATTAATTATGTTGGCTTATTCATGTCCGATGAGGTTCGTACCATTCTTCGCCTATCCCCCCTTTGGTCGGATTCGACCCAACCATAGTAGATTCGAATGTCCTGTACAAATGGAATGTCAACAACGAGTCATATCCTAACCCGATCCGCTCGACGATTCTCAAAAATTCAGCCTATGCATTGGCTAAGCCGTGGATGGAGAAAAGATTCGCTAACGAACGTCTTCCGAGGAATCTAAGAGGGATGATAGGTGAATAGCTGGGCAAGAGGCTTGAGAGACCTGCAGCATCCAGCGATGGTACGACAAAAAAGGAGACGATGCGACTTTTGCGTCAGCGACAGAAAAGGGAACTCATTTTGTACTTACTGTGATAGATCAATGTGTGGGGAACATAAAGTTTTGATTTGCCCTGAGTGTTCCTCGACCAAAGATGAAGAAAGTTTGCGGTACTTAACAAAATATGTGATTATTTTCTCAATTCTTAAAGTGTGTGGTTGATTATATATTTTTGTCAGCTCGTTCCATTTTATATTTTCAATTTTTATAGAGTTAAATTATGTTTGTTTTCTTAACAGAACTACGATATTTGTTGAGTCTGAAACTATGACTGAATTTGCAGAACTGAGTTAAACGCAAGAGCTTACGAGCTCGTATAAGCTGTGATATACGTATAATAATACATTTTATTGAAAAGCTTTTTTTGTATTTTTCTATCTTCTTCATTTGGAGAGTCATTAGTTTGCATTTTCTAGAGGTTTCAATAGTTTTTTGGGAACAGTAATTGATAAAAAGGAGGTTGGTCGGATCCGACCAAACGGTAGTGCATGTGTGACCTTGAACCACCGTAGTAGAGAAGGGCTAATTATGGATAAATTTACTAACCTTTTACGTTCAAACTAGCACTTTTTTAAAGAAAGCGTTTGAAAGTTCAGAATTGTGCACGCAAAAATGCTTGGTACAGCATATCAATATATCAATGTGACTGGGTTATTAATTATATACACTGCTTATATGGATGTCTCGAAGATTTGGGTTATTCGTCCATTCTTCTGAATCCCTTGCATCAGCAAACGTGAAAGAACCCATAACTCTCATACATACAGTCTGAAACTTCTCAATAAAGGCGGAGTACCTAGAGTATACAAACATTTATAGAAAATCATCATTATGAACCTATGACACAAGGGTGTCTGGTAGACGTCAGAAAAATATGCGACCATTCTTTTGGATTCTTTCCAACTTTTGGCATTTTCATCGACAGTCCATTCGAAACATTCTTACTTGGAGTCCGTAGCTCATCGCAACTGATGCAATGAACAAGAAACAACGAGGAAACAACATGAAAGAGGTTAATATTGTCAAATAACAAACCACCCGTTCGGCAAAATGTTTGTTATTTCCTTAACTTTTTTTTACCAATCTGCTATCAGTAACCCACCTAATCAGTTGTCAGCATCACCCAAAACCTGGAGTCGTAATTAAGCAAGAAAACCATTTATGCATGACACAGCAAACTACAGTACATTATGAAGAGTGGTTATTTCATACCTGGAGTCCGTAAATCATCAAGAAATGCATTGATGCATGATACAGAAAACCACACTACAACGTTTGAAGGGTTTAATACTGTCAATTAACTAACTACCCTTCCTCCACACGTTTTTTTTACTTTTTTAACATCATCAGCAATCTGTTATCAGAAGCCTGTAGCTATGCAATAAGTGCTGAAATGGGTAAAATGGTTCATGGTAGTAAAGATGCAATGGTTAATAGTAGTAAAGGATGTCTCATTGGAGTTAGAAAGTCATTGCGTCCATTCTCTTGCATCCCCTGCAACTTTTGGCAATAGCATCATCAGTAGCGTTCGGATTCTGCCATATCTGCATATTTTTCGTTCCAATATGCATACTGCACAGGTTTCTAAAAGCAATTTATGACTTATTTCATGGCCGAGAGTGTCTCCGATTCTAAATTTCTGTGTCATATTTTGTCATATTTCGTTTTTGTACCAACAACATCTATTTTAATTGTTAAGCCATCTTTGATATATTTCTAAATTTTGCTTATTATTATTATTACTTTTTTCTTGTACGTTACGTGCGTAACTAGTAGGTACGTTTTATCCAGAAAATAGGCTAGAAGGAAAACATTTTCCTCAACCTAGGTATTTAATCTTTCAACACTACAAGAAAACCTAGAAACGTTATTGAGAGATTTGAGGCAAGCTCCGGCCTACCACAAAAATATTGATTGTATTACTGAAGACTAAACAACCAAATTAAAACATATTACGATATGTACTACATATGATGGATGATTGGTGGCCTGACCACAGACACTTTCCCAATATATCTGCATACCCAACCCGAATTCGGCTCTGGGTTTTGCAAACACCAGTGCTCCTCTTTGCGCCAGGCATTCATTTATTTAGAATAAATGCGGGCGGAAGCCCAATTACATGGACGAATAGAAATTAAACGTCTGCTGTTTACAAATAACAAAGACAAAAATCAAAACGATGCGTAGAAAATAAATACATAATATGTGTTTATTTTCTACGCATTGTTTTAATTTATAAAATTTCTACGCATTGTTATTTTTATATTATAAAAAATGTAAATTTAATATAAGATAAAGAAAATCACCTCGAAGAACTTTGTATACGTCCTCTTCACCATCATTCTGTTCGCTACCGACCAGCTAATAGAGAGAATTAACTTTAGGTATTATGATTTTGTTTTGAAACGTACACAAGATATACTGCTTTTTGTGGCCATATTTAGCATCGAATAAGGAGGTTCCGTATTCTTTTTCATGTCATATTTACAGAGGTGGTCAGTCATATTCTGAAGTTTTTGACGACATATCGATCCAAAAACTGATCATCAGCAATCCACCAAAAACGCTAATTCCTAGAGTCCGTTATTCATTAGTAATACACGGAACAGCAAACAATATGTAGCATTTCCAAGTCAAATTCAACGTTTTTCAACTCAAATCCAACCTTTTCAACATACGGATTAAGTCATTAGTGACAAAGTTGTGGTAACCCATATCAATATGAAACAGAGTACAATAGAACGTTGTCTATATTCCCACGATGAGTTACACAATTAAATCGATTTCGACGGTTAGGTTTTGAGGAATAACTTCATTAAACATTATCCTGACCTATCATTCTTAACAATTTCGAATTTTTCTAGCTCATCGTTGAGGTTATTCCACAAAATATTTCACCATTAATGGGTTCATTCTTGCAATAAGTTTGGCTAGCCCTCTCCATTATGTTACTGTTTGTACCCCTTTCACTTAAGTGAGCCTTCAGTGGCATTGGTTGGTCCTCGACGTCCCTTTCACTCCCCTGAGCCAATAGGATTCAATCTCCTCTCACCTGGGCCTTTATAAGATGTGTTCTGTGATGTACTTCAGTTCATGTTTGTTGCTGATGATGACCGAAGTCGAAATCGATTTAACTGTTTAACTCTCTAATTTTCGTGGGAGGAGGTTCTATCTTACTACGTCTTACATTGAAATGGGTTTCCACAACTTCGTCACGAGTGACTTAATCCAATTGTGAAAAGGTTGGACTTGACTTGAAAAAGGTTGAATTTCCGGTGGAACAGGTTGAATTTGAGTAGGGAAAGGTTGAATTTTAGATGGAACAGGTTGAATTTGACTGAAAGGGTTTATAGTGTCACTGTAATACTCTGTTAACCACCAACTCTCTCGGCAAATGTTTTTTACAGCTTCAACTTCCAAAATGACGTCGCTTGACGACTGCCAAATCCGCCACTAATGGCGCCATTCCCACGTGGAAAACGTTGAACTACAGTTGGAAAAAGTTGGATTTGACTTGGGAAACGTTAAACTTCAGTTGGAAAAGGTTGGATTTGACTTGGAAAAGGCTGAATTTCAGATGGAACAGGTTGAATTTCAGGTGGAACAGGTTGAATATGATTTGACTTGAAAAAGGTTAAATTTCAGATATAACAGATTGAATTTGAGTTGGAAAAGGTTGAATTTTGATGGAACAGGTTGAATTTGACTTGGAAAAGGTTGAATTTGACTGAAGGGGTTAATACTGTCACTGTAATACTCTGTTAACCACCAACTCTCTCGGCAAATGTTTTTTACAGCTTGAACTTCTAAAATGACGTCGCTTGACGGCTGCCAAATCCGCCACTAATGGCGCCATTCCCTCTAAATTAAGGAGACCGGTTCTGATCTCACTCCGTTCATCACGACCTTCTCCCCCGAAACACCCTTACAACCCCCCGGCACCTCTTATCCGGCTCTCGGGAGAACCTATTTCCATCATTTATGACTTCCCTTCCCCGAGCGTTAAAATAGACTCTATTCACTAGACTTCGAATTTATGGTCGTTTGAACTTGATTAAACTTTGGTGGGAAAGGCTGGGGGAGGAAGGGGTTGTTAATTTTACGCCCTTCTCAACCCTTTCCCTTCCCCGCTACGCCGAAACACCTACTACTGCCGACTATTACCAAGTTTACGTGAAGCGCCTAATGACGACATTTCGCGGTAATGCGCCCAGATAGGGTGAACTATTTGAAAATGTATCTTGCATGCCTTTCCATGGCATAGCTGGCGATCCACAATGCATCAGTCAACTCCCCTAGTTCTAGACCTTGAAAGTAACGTTCCAACGTGGATAACACAATCACATTCATGTCACACATTAATTTTCTACCCCTAATTCTGTATTCTCAAATCCTTATTGTAAATCCTCAATCTCTTGAAAAGAACCAAATACACTCGTTGATCATCACTTGATTGTTAGATTCTCAAACCCTACTAACTACAACATGTAAGTAGAGAAACAATTTAACAGAATACTAACTTTAAAATTACTAAACATTTGAAAATGAATTTAGACATTATCTAGCCGATACACCAATTTAAATTCGACTAATTAATTAAAATTAAACAAAGCAAGCATTGATATTCGAATGTGTAAAGGGGGGTTTATAGCTCATTAAACTAAGCGAATTCCAAAACCTAAACCTTGAAAATAACGTTACCACGGGGATGACTTCATCACATTCATGTTTCGCATCAATTTTCTGTCACTAATTCTTTACTCTCTAATCCTCATTTTAATAAATCAACTTATTTGTTGGAAAGAACCAAATATTCTCGTTAATTATTACTTGATTGTTAGATTCTCAAACCCTACTATCCCGACAACACGTAACTAGAGAAAGAATTTAACGGAATAAGAACTTCAAAATAACTATCAAGGAAAAAACGCCTTTCACGTCAAAATTTTCAGAATTATAATACTCTTCTGATAAGGACAACCAGTCAACATAAAAATCGTAGGGAAAAACAGCGGAAAATGGATTTATAGATTATCTGGCCGAGACACCAATTTAGATTCAACTAAATAATTAAAATTAACAAAGTGAACATTGATATTGAAATGTGTACGGGGGCTGTTATAGCTCATTAATATACATTATATACTGTATATAGCTTTTCCAAGTCAGATTCGGAAATTTCCAAACCAATTTCAGAAATTGAAATGGAAATTTCTGAAATTGGGTTTGGAAATTTCCAAATCTGACTTGGAAAAGCTATATTACATAATACACTAGGACAATAATATACATATGATAAGGATGTGAAACCAGATGTGAGATATAACTACAAATAATGATCAAAATGTTGGGATGGACACAATTAAAGACTTTAAAGATCTTAATGACAGGTGAAAAAGTTCAACTCAGGATGAAGATGAATAAGGCAGTTGGCTAAACCGGTAATGCGCCCCTACGGGCGATCCTGAAGATAATTTGTGGGGGCGAAACTCAAGTAGAACGGAGGAGAGGTGAGAACAGAAAGACGAGGCACAAGGAGGCAAACACATCTGGTCTGCCACACAATGTCGGCTCTCCAAGGGCAGAAGGCGACACACGCCCATCAGGGCAGCATAATCAACTCATCCTGAGGGATCGCAAGCTTAAAAGCAACATGGCTTAGAAATGCATGCTGGAAACGTTCCAGAGTATGCTTGTGGAATGCTTACGATGGTGACCTTGCGGGGGAGGCATAATCCAATAGTGGTAGGATCAATACCTTTTAGAGAACAGTGATGGTCTGAATGTCTTTGAACTCCCGAGTATCCCGATAAATTAACGGAATGAACAAGCACAATGTACAAGGAGTCAACTAAGCACCAAATGGGAAGTTAGGCAAAACCCGCAATACCGCTCGGTCTTCAAGGCGAAGTATACCTAGTGCGCCGTCATCCAAATCTGGTTCAGCCAAGGGCGTACCTACACAAAAGCGAAGCCCAGTTCTTTTATTGGCTATTATTGAAAACATAAGTAAATTGACATATTATAACCATCATCATCGTCATCTTTTGAATAAGAGTAATTAATCATCGAAAGTTCATATATTGTAATGAGTTGTGATCGTTTATATTGGTTTATTATTCAATAATAAACCATTGTAATCGCTCTGGAAAAAAAAATTCTAACCCCCCCTGAAAATTTCATGGTTTACGTTTCAAAGAGTGTAGAATCCGAATCTGCAATACAAAAATTGTCCGTCCGTCCGCCGTACGCCGTACGCACGATTTCTCCCAAACGGCAGGAGCAAAAGATCTGAAATTTTCAGGAAAAATCCATCTTGGTCCGACGACGCCCCAATTCTTGAGCCAGCTCTCTCACTCAATTTAAAGTGCCCTTTAAGGGCTGTCAAAGTTTTATAAAATCCCTACAAACCTCAAAACAAGTCGAATCGGCCTAAATATTTACCTATTTGAAGAACATACCATGAGGAATCGAATGAGACCCTCCCCACGTCCGTAGGTCAAACCATTCCCGATGTATGGCCCGATTTATGGTGCCAACATTTGCGTTTTTTGGTTTATCATTGTTTGTTTGTAACCTAGTGATGCCGATAGCGTCGAGTTGCAGTGAATGTGGATACTGGAGTGATAGCCGACGTTGATACTTGTAGTTTATAGCCGATACACGGGTTGAAGCATTGTGATATGCATGAAACGCTGATGATATATAGGTAAATATTATTCAATATTATTAGTGGGGTAAATAAGTATTCTTTCTCTGGGGTTTATTATTCAATTGGCTTGCGTTCATGATTTGAATCTGTACTAAGCTTCGGAGTGTGCGTGTTTCACAGGTGATAGAGCGATTATTGAATTTCAGGAGATATGCATAGAGCACGTAAATCTGTTCTCAACCAAAATACCTATTTGAATTGATCAGTTGATCATATCTGTGTGCCTCCTGAAATTCAATAATCGCTCTATCACCTGTGAAACACGCACACTGCAAATTCTTTCAGTGGGGTTTATTATTCAATTTTATTCATTTGAGTTGCATTCATGATTTGAATTTCTACTAAGCTTTGGAGTGTGCGTGTTTTACAGGTGACAGAGCGATTATTGAATTTCAGGAGATATGCATAGACCACGTAAATCGGTTTTCATCCAAAACACCTATTTGGATTGATCAGTTGATGATGATTTGTGGAATCCCTCCTCTCCATCAGTCTACCTTTGGCTACATCGTTTAAATTTGGATTTGGGGAAGTTTTAACGCAATACGAGTGCTAAAGGACTTAATAAATTATAGATGTTTTTACTGTGGGGGGGGGGGGGTATTTAGGTTCAATAAAAAAACGCTGCTGCATTTGAATTTCTACTGTTTCACGTGGGTTTATTGAATTTCAGGAGGCACACAAATATGATCAACTGATCAATCCTAATAGGTATTTTGGTTGAGAAAAGATTTACGTGCTCCATGCAAATCTCCTGAAATTCAATAATCGCTCTATCACCTGTGAAACACGCACACTCCAAAGCTTAGTAGAAATCAAATCATGAACGCATTGAACAATATAGTGAAAGTTGTGAGCGTTTTTTTTTTTTTTTTTTTTTTAAATCGGATGTTACAACTTAAAGTAAGCGGATTCCGAAACCTAGACCTCGAAAATAACGTTACCAGGGGATGACTTAATCACATTCATGTCCCACATTAATTGTCATCCCCTAATTCTGTATTCTCATATCCTTATGCTAAATCCTCAATTTATTTCTTGAAAATAACTAGATCTACTAGTTAATTATTACTTGATTGTTAGATTCTCTTAGATAATTTAACGGAATAAGAACTTTAAAATTACTAATAACAAAGAACAACACTTTCAGGTCAGAATTGTTCCGATCAATAATACTTTTCTGATTAGGACAAGCAATCAACATAAAAATCGTAGGAAAAACAGCTGAAAATTGATATATAGATTATCTGGCCAAGACACCAATTTATATTCGATTAATTAATTAAAGTTATACAAAGTGAACATTGATATTGGAATGTTTACTGGGGTTTTTATAGCTTATTAAAGTAAGCGGATTCCAAAACCTAGAACTCGAAAATAAGATTACCAGGGGGTGACTTAATCACATTCGTGTCCCACATTAATTTTCTTCCCCTAATTTTGTACTCATTTATCCTCATTTCAATTCTTCAACTTATTTCTTGAAAAGAACCATATATTCTCTTTAATTATTAGGTACTCTCAAGTATTCATTAGTTTTCATGCGATGTTCCTATCAATCGCCTTTCAAATGAACGGATCAAATATCTTGCTCACTAAATCTATTTCCGCCCATTAAACAAATATCTAACATAGTGCTTCCCTTTGCAACCACAATTAATTATGATATTATTCGTTCCTTCTCGTAGAAATTCACGTTTCGGTTCGAACGCACAATTACGTAGCTTTCGTTGGGCCTTTGGTGCCTGTTGCTGTTATTCCGCTGGACTAACCCCATTATGTGGACGCTCGACCGTCGAAACCGTCCATTTTCCGACGATTCTCGGCAAAACTTTAGGAAACAAATGAACCTAAACTCTCAAAACGAGGGTTCCCCAAATATGCGAACTCGAAAACCGGGACTAATTAAATTCCGACAGAACGAAATTAACCAAAACAATATCATTATACCTGGATGCTTCGAGCTTATGAGCATCCGTTGCACGAACATAATGAATATTATTGAACAATGGGTTTCCGTTCAGGGGTGAAACCGGAGCACAATCAAAACTATAACATTTAAAAGCGGAGCCCGATTTTCCACTGTTTCTGCAGATGAATTCATTTCACGCCCATTTGATTTCACGCAGGGGTCTCAACGGCGGCCCTTCCACAAGAATTAATTCCCGTTAGTGGAAGCGGGGGCTTTGAGCGTTTGTGAGATTTAGGTACGGAGCGGAATCTATGGGGTAGATGGGAATCGAGGATGAGACAACAGTGTTGCGAATACAGACCGGTTGACAGAACTATTGTTCTGATGATGGGTATATAATGTGTATTATAAGAACGAACTGGGAGGTCGGCATATGGCGTTCCTTTTGTGGAATGACTGTAGACTCGTTCGCTTTTCCAGAGGGTTCGTTAACACCCTTTATACTACAGCAACACACCGACCACTTGATGTTCATGGTGTTGCGAATAATACGAGCCTGTTGAAAGAACAGTTTTGCTTTCACTTTTAGGAACTGTCACCCTGTGAGAGTTTATAAAAGATTATTATAGATGTCCAGAGCCTACTGAATGTGCAGAATACAGGTTACAGCCAGGATACAGCCTCTACCCATCTCATCCTCTAACCATGTCCATTCAGTGCTTACAAAAGCCCATAAAGTTAGCAAATACCCAGAGCCAAAGAGGAAGTAAAAGCTGCAAAAACGATGGGTAAAAACGGTATAGATTGTATTACGCTTCCTTATAGTGACGATTGTAAGTATTTGGGTATAATAATTTATAATCGCCTGAGTTATAAAAAGCATATTGTAGAACTTATAAATAGACTACGAAAACTTTTGACATTTCATGTCTTTGCTATGGCACACAACCAAATTGTCGTTATGTCACGTTACGTAACGAAATATGCTCAATGATTATTATGATTCGTAGAAGTGAGGTAGGTAGGTACCTATATGATTATAGCTGAAATTTGGCTATATGATTATTATGATTTGGCTGGTAGCCTCCTTAGGACGTGAACAATAAGGTGCAGAGGGTTTTGATCAACTGAGTGGCTCCTGAAGCTAACTTCTTTCCTATCAACTGTGGAAAGCTGAAATTTGGCTGGTAGCCTCCTTAGGACATGAACAATAAGGTGTACAGGGTCTTGATCAGCAGAGTGGCTACTGAAGCTAAATTCTTTCCTATCAACCGTAGGAAGCTGAAATTTGTCTCGTTAGGACATGAACAACAACGCTACTGGAGTAGGTGATGTAGTCTGGCTCGAATACACAGAAGAAAATGTCCCAATGTGTTGCAGACTCGTATGCAAGCATTTATGATTCTTAGAAGTGAGGTAGTTAGGTACCTATATGATTATAGCTGAAATTTGGCTATATGATTATTATGATTTGGCTGGTAGCCTCCTTAGGACGTGAACAATAAGGTGCAGAGGGTCTTGATCAGCAGAGTGGCTCCTGAAGCTAACTTCTTTCCTATCAACTGTGGAAAGCTGAAATTTGGCTGGTAGCCTCCTTAAGACATGAACAATAAGGTGTACAGGGTCTTGATCAGCAGAGTGGCTCCTGAAGCTAACTTCTTCCCTATCAACCGTAGGAAGCTGAAATTTGGCTGGTAGCCTCCTTAACGCGTGAACAATAAGTTGTACAGGGTCTTGATCAGCTGAGTGGCTACTGAAGCTAACTTCTTTCCTATCAACCGTAGGAAGCTGAAATTTGTCTCGTTAGGACATGAACAACAACGCTACTGGAGTAGGTGATGTAGTCTGGCTCGAATACACAGAAGAAAATGTTGATTGTTGTCTACGCAATCAATGGTTAGTGGGGTTAATGTACTGTCATGTAGAACATATAACATACCGTTCTTTTACTACCCACGACGATATATGTATGGATGTTAATAAAAAATAAAAATATGAGTTTAATTTTTGTTTTCTTTATACTGAAAAAAATGTAATTCACAGAGGAAGACAAGATTGCTAGAAGATGGAAGGGAAGAAGGAGGGAGGGGAAAGACATGAAATGTCCTAATGCGTTGCAGACTTGTATGCAAGAATTTTTTTATGTGTTTAAGGAGGCCCGAAATATTCTTTTGAAAAGTCAACTTAAAATAGTGTATTTTGGCTCAGCATTTTCGATAATCAAGTATGGTATTGTTCTGTGGGGTTCTGCTGCTACATCTTTCGTGAATAAGGTTCAAATTGTACAGAATAAGTTGCTTAGAATGTTACTGAATAGAAGCTCTAGATTTTCTTCTTCACTATTGTGAAAATATTTTGAAGTAAATTTTTGTTTTCAAGCTTGCAATTGCTTTTTTTGTCTTCAAATTGCTTCACTCGGATTTTTTTTGTCAAAAATTCCAGATTTTGCGTTTTGAAACATATTTTGGTTCCGTGTGTCTGTCTGTCTGTCTGTCTGTCAGCAAATCCTTGTTACGGGCAAAACTACACGAAGTTATAGTCCGATTTTGATGAAATTCTCAGGGATCGTGCGGGTTGGGGTGTAGATGGTCCCCTATAGGTTTCACGACCCCCAGATCAATTTTTAAAACGTGAAATCCTTGTTACGCGCATTAAACTCCGTTCTTGACCAATTTCATGAAATTTTCAGGGATTGTTCATGTGTAGATGGTCCCCTCTTTTTCAATACTATCCTCTGAGCTATGACTTCGTTTCGATCAATAGTGGTCTAATAGATCCTCGATATATACATTACTTTGTCGGTGAACACGGAGTTCTTGACAAAGAAGCTTTTATTATTTGGGGCTTTAAATACTTGTTTTGGTCTCTATATCAAAACGAGATTAATATTTATTCTTTTCTTCGAGGAATTATAAGCCGTTTGTAATTAGTTTTTTTTGGCTAACCGGTATGGATAACGATTATTTTGTGCGATTTCATTTTGGCAAAATATGTTGGATAATAATAATGTTGGTTTATAGTTTATCCATTTTGGCTTCGGCTTTTATTTTCCATTCGCAATATTACACAATAAATAGATTTAAATAGAAAATTCAAAAGAAGACACCAAGCTTTTCTTTGTAGTATGAAAATGTCAGCTACATCTCTTAGGGAAGTTTGGCCATTGAACCACAAAAATTTGAACATCTGAAACATGAACAACGTACATTTATGCTCATTTTTGTGGACTTGATTGAAGAAATGTTTGTGGAGTAATATTCATAAAGTGTATTTTATTCGCAACTCAAGTGAATAATTACAATCCTAATTAAGCCATATTTACAATGCACATTAAATTACATAAAAGTACATTTAAAATATTCTGGTAGGTACCAGCGTGAGATTCATCGCAATTCAAGCTAAGGTGATGCTTACCTATCTGGCATTTCTCCGACCCGAGGATGACCCGAAACCGCGCGATTAGAATTTCCAGCCAACAGCCAACTCAAATTTGCGGGCAGTACGGGATTTCTTCACGTTACAACACATGCTTGTGACAAAATACATCCTATACTGCACTCCGGTGCAGTTTTGTCTACGGAAAAAAACATTATATTCCTCTTGTCCGCCATTTTTGCGTCTTTCTTTCTTTCCATTTCCGAAGTACCTCCACACTCGGCTTTTCGAGCTCAAGTCTGAAGCTGTACATTTTGCCCCACCACTCTTTTTTTTGTCGTGTTGCGGACAGAGACATCAAAGAATCGCTCCACCTGCCAGAACTCTATCCCTCTCAGAAAGCGTAATTTGGGAGAAGGCCCTTCAGCCCAGTCGTCACCTACAGTGTTTTTCGATTGATAAAAAAAAAGGACATCACGGCTGTCCCTGAGGGCCCATCTACATAGCTTTGCCCGCCTTTGAAAAGACGGAATCCGTTTAACGGGGACAGGTTTTTTTTCCATCTTTTTTTTGGAGGGAAAACCGTACGCCCCAGCACCTCCCTTTTGAGTCCGCCCTTTAAAAATATTTTCTCCATCGATGATCAAAACTTATCGAGCTTTCAGAGGGAAGGGAAGAGGAGATTTGAAATGATTCCGTCGAAACTACTCTGCAGATGTATTCGAACAGCTTAAAAAGAGTTATGCACAATTCAAGGGCCAGTGTTGGAGAAAAACTAAATCAGTTTTGTTTTATATTTTGTTATTGATCGTGGTTTTTTTTCATTAATATCTAACATTTTACAGCCATATTATTATTACAAGATTATATGTATGGATGACAAGATTGCGTTGTCCACAAGTTTAAACAACATTTTACAGAATTAAATCAATTACACTGAAATATTACATTGGTGTAAATAATTATATATTCCTCCATTTTTTGCGGTGCGAGATAGGGTTGGCAATCGATTTTCACAAAACATCGATCTTCGAGCTACTTCTTGATTCCTTACAAACGATTTTTATGGGTCGATTTTTGGGAGATATGCATAGAGCACGTAAATCTGTTCTCAAACAAGATACCTATTTGGATTGATCAGTTGATCATATTTGTGTGCCTCCTGAAATTCAATAATCACTCTATCACCTGTGAAACACGCACACTCCAAAGCTTAGTAGAAAGTCAAATCATGAACGCAAGCCAATTGAATAATAAGCCCCAGTGAAAGAATTTGCAGCGTTTCATGCATATCAAAATGCTCGACCCGTGTATCGGCTACAAAGCCTTTTAGGAGTTCACTCCAGTATCCACATTGTCACAAGGTAATTTTCGATTCCTCGTGGAAAGTTCTTCAAAAGAGTTCAAATTTAGGCCGCTTCGACTTTTTTTTTGAGGTTTATAGGGATTTTACAAAACTTCGATAACCCTTAAAGGGCACTTTAAATTAAGTGAGAGAGCTGGCTCTAGAATTGGGCCGTCGTCGGACCAACATGGATTTTTCCTGAAATTTTCAGGTTTTTTGACAGCCGTTAGCGTGCACGACAAAATTTTCAAAGGACGGACGAAAAAATTGTAATTGCAGATTTTTTTTTTGAAATTTTCTTTTTCAAGAGCGATTACAATGGTTTATTATTGAATTATAAACCAATACATACAAACATCAACAGTTTGAAGTCAAAAGTTTTACATTTGTAGCCTAAGACCATCTACTCGTACAAGTTATCTAGGCAACTTCTCAGCTTGTTAAATATATCTCTTTAAACCCTACATAGCAGGTTATGTCTTTGGGGTGTGGAAACAGAAAATTTTCGATTATTTCTTCATTAGAAATAGACTCAAGTCCATCTTTTTCTGCAGCTAGAACCATTAGATTGGAAAACCATGAGTCTCCCACACCTGATCTGAGTCTGGTTTTGACAATTTTAACTCAGATAGACTTAACAAACAAACCCTATTTGAATTAATTACTAGGTTCATTATAATTTACGTTCTATCTAGTGATGAAATATACTTTTGAATGTCGTCACGATAAACACTGTTTCAATCAACCTTACTCTACCCCCCCCCCCCCCTAAGAATTTTAATGGCGCAGTCTGCGTCATAGCGCCCCTCCCCCCTTTGGGCACCCGTTCCCCCTGCATATCCATATCAAAACATATCATATTCATATTTGAATTCGACCTCAGATTACGTTGTCGGCTCTTTCAAGCCCTCGGATGGCTGGAAAATCAAAAATTCCTCTTCCTACAATACAAAATTACACTACGAAACCTGTGAACACAGGATTTGCAACGTTGACCTCTTTCGCTTTGGTGCATTATTCGTTAAAAAAAAAAAAGAAGAGAATTAACCAAAGCTCTGGGCTCCTCCCACCTCGGTGTTTTTCAACAGTTTCTCATTACTCCGGCAGGCCAATTACAGTTCCCCTGCCCGCTGAGAGGGCAGCGCCCCCCTCCCTTGCCGAACAAAGCTAATACCCAACAATATTAATTATTCATTGTTAATTAATCAAGAGAGCTCGCTCGCTGATGTACTCAGCCTTCCCAGTCAACAACTCGTACGATCGACCGCCGAATTACTAAACGGCTCCAACTGCTATTTTCTTTCCTTTTAGCAGTTCAGCGGGAGCGAGTTTTGATGCTGATGAAGATTTTTGACGTTTCGGTCGCACTATTACCTTCCCAGCACCACGAGGAGTCGGGAAAAGAGGAGTTTTCTGACTGAAACGAAGAAAAAACGAAAATCCAGGGTTGTGGGGTCCATCGCTGGCCTGCACTTAGGCGCTAAATGATGGTAACTTAATCTTCCGCCTTCTTATACAAGTAAATCTATGAACTTGATATTTCAAAGCTATTTTCAGTGGGACAATTACAATAACTATCTTCCAATCATCTGTAATAGTAAAACTATAACTGAACCCTTTGCTCTTAAAGAAAATGAGTGGGGAATTGTTCATATCTTGCAGTTTTGTCAACAAGATCCTGGAAGCCAAGACTTGATGTCTGGTTGTCAATGGCGGAGGGGATAGGGAGCAGACCTTGTGGAATAAATGAGAATGTTGGAAATGTTGGATGAGTGTTAGTAACGAGCCCTGACAGTACTCTGAATCCTGCATTTCATCCCCAGAAGGATGAGCTTCAAAGAGCATTGGGGCCCGGGACCACCATTTTCATGATGTCTGGGTGGCTTCTTTAACCGCTGCGGCAAGATTTTCAAGCTTTACTGTGCCTTTCGAGATAAAAAGGAGAACCTCTATCATGTGGTGCAGCAGAGTCCACAAACTCAAGCTGGCCGCATTCTAGTCATGATTAGGTAGCCAAGAAGATCACAGGCATCCGTTGGCTGGGTTATGGAGAGAGAGGCTGTCTCACACATCGAGTAATAGTTACAATTATTGTGGCAAGAAGCTAGGAAGGGAGGGGCAGCCAAGAAGCATCGTTGCCATCGAGCTTAATGTGTCTGCCGTAATCCTGGATGTCCAGGTTGTCAGTCAAATTATGAACATCGAGCAGACCTGGCACGCTAAAATAACTAGATATGATACGAATGAGCTGTGGAAAAAGATATCTGAGCTATAATGAGTGAGGCGCTCAAGATTACGGGCGCAACCTTGTCATGGCGAGGAATGTGCCACGGAGATACTCGACTTGGGCTTCTCATCAGAAATACATCGTGGTATCACCACCCGCGTCATTCATCGCTCTTTCCTAAATTGGTGGACATACTATAGGAGCATTTCCTTTCATACCTCTCTCCCCCTCCATCTTCCTCAACTTCCCGAATCGGTACTGCATCAGCCGAAGCGTCCTTTCCAACTTAATTTATGTGGCTTTTAGTTTCTTTTTAGGTGTTTCATTTTAAAAAAAAAAAACTGTACAAGAGAAAACGTTAGTACCAGGAATTGCTTCACAATGTCTAACAGTGATTTCCATTAAGACATTTGTTAAGCCAATGATGAAGATTCATTTTGTACGAAAATTGGCTAAATGTACTTTCTTCATTAACGTAAGCGACACAATATCTTTTGATCCATTTTCTCATCTTAGTACAAAGAAATTTGAGTTTCCCATTTCATGATGTGGTAAAGGTGGTGTTTATCCAACTTTAAAGCTATTCGGGACAACTTGCGTAGAGACTGGATATAAGTACAGCTATTATTGTGACAATGCATTTTGGTAGGCTAGAAAGCAAAACACTATTTTCGGGCTTAACCGGAATCTCCCATTTGAAAGGGATTTCAGCCGAGGGGTCTCTAAATGGCCCAGGGTCCTTGAATGGTGTGGCGGCGTGTGGTATTACGTCCGAGGGGTTGACGGAAGTTGGAAAGCTTGCGGCTGAGTATCATGACACGGAAGTAAAGCACCAGTTGAACCGGGCGTTTCCCTTCCCTTCCGTTTCCCCCTAAAACCCCTCTTTGCATGTTCCCAAAAACCCCGACTGAACTACTTCTACGCTGTCTTTAACCCTCCCCCGTCGTTCGGCTGGCCGTTAATCCAGGGGACGACCGCCTCCTCCGTTCGAAACCACTCACTCTTCAGGCGGCATTTTCCGGCGAGTTGAGGCCCCTTTCCTAAAGTTACGCTTCTCCGTGTCCGTTTCGCCGGATCTCGCTACCCAGCTGGGCGGTCTTTTGTCCGGCAACGTGAATATTTAATTCCAAAGGGGGGCGGTGGAAGTAGCCTCCGCGGTTGATGGGCTTTTTGGGAATGTGGTGAGGGTTTTTGGGATTAGAAAGGGCCTCTGCCTCGTCCTTCTTCCGGTCAGGCTATCTATTGAAACTGGAGAAAAGCGCAACAGTTTGATTTCCTACTCAATCTATTTTTGGAATCGTCGACGTTAGTGCGAAATCGTCATATTACGTGACAACGACAGTTACATCCTATTCAGGGTGTCTACGAAACAGGTCTCATTCCTTCAAGGGATCGATTCTTATCGTTAACCTTTATATTCAGTTTTGGTTTATTATTCAATAATAAACCATTGTAATCGCTCTGGAAAAAAAAATTCTAGCCCCCCCCCCCCCCCCCCTAGAAAATTTCATGGTTTACGTTTCAAAGGGTGTAGAATCCGAATCTGCAATAAAAATTTTTCCGTCCGTCCGCCGTACGCCGTACGCACGATTTCTCCCAAACGGCTGGAGCAAAAGATCTGAAATTTTCAGGAAAAATCCATCTTGGTCCGACGACGCCCCAATTCTTGAGCCAGCTCTCTCACTCAATTTAAAGTGCCCTTTAAGGGCTGTCAAAGTTTTGTAAAATCCCTAAAAACCTCAAAACAAGTCGAAGCGGCCTAAATGTGTACTCTTTTTGAAGAACATACCTTGAGGAATCGAATGAGACCCTCCCCACGTCCTTAGGTCAAACCATTCCCGATGTATGGCCCGATTTATGGTGCCAACATTTGAGTTTTTTGTTTATTATTGTTTGTTTGTAACCTAGTGATGTCCGGCCGATAGCGTCGAGTTGTAGTGAATGTGGATACTGGAGTGATAGCCGATGTGGATACTGGTAGTTAGTAGCCGATACACGGGTTGAAGCATTCTGATATGCATGAAACGCTGATAATATATAGGTAAATATTATTCAATATTATTACTGGGGTTTATTATTCAATATTATTACTGGGGTAAATAAGTATTCTTTCACTGGGGTTTATTATTCAATTGGCTTGCGTTCATGATTTGAATCTGTACTAAGCTTCGGAGTGTGCGTGTTTCACAGGTGATAGAGCGATTATTGAATTTCAGGAGATATGCAAAGAGCACGTAAATCTGTTCTCAACCAAAACACCTATTTGGATTGATCAGCTAATGATATTTGTGTGCCTCCTGTACATCAGTCTACCTTTGGCTACATCGTTTAAATTTGGATTTGGGGAAGTTTTAACGCAACACGAGTGCTAAAGGGCTTGATAAATTATAGATGTTTTTATTGTGGGGGGGTGTTGAGGTTCAATAAAAAAACGCTGCAAATTCTTTCACTGGGGTTTATTATTCAATTGGCTTGGGTTCATGATTTGAATTTCTACTAAGCTTTGGGGTGTGCGTGTTTCACAGGTGATAGAGCGATTATTGAATTTCAGGAGGCACACAAATATAATCAACTGAACAATCCAAATAGATATTTTGGTTGAGAACAGATTTACGTGCCCCATGCATATCTCCTGAAATTCAATAATCGCTCTATCCTGTGAAACACGCAAACTCCAAAGCTTAGTAGAAATTAAAATCATGAACGCAAGCCAATTGAATAATAAACCCCAGTGAAAGAATTTGCAGCGTTTTTGTTTACTCTTTATAGGCGTCGTAAAAAATGTTACATCCGGGCTAAGTTGGTAATTAAATCAAGTGCATGACTATTATGAAGTATTATTATAAGTAAATAATCGCTATTATACTTGCTTGGGATCTTGTTCTTGGAAATAGTTGACAAATTTTTTGTAAACGGCTGTTTCACTTGACGCAAGCAAGTTGTCTAGTTCGAAAGGCTTCTGGATATCCAGTTGCGCGATTTCTTCCAGGAGACGGGATCGGGCATCGTTATAGCGTGGGGCAGCACAAGATGAGGTGCTCTGAGGATCGGATCGGACGATCCGATCTTGTTAAGGTATTGGTTGGTGAGGAGGTGATTCGTTCTCAGACGGGAGATTGTAGAGAAGAATGCCTTGGGTTTATTGCTAATTGACTTATACCAGGCTCGTATTTGGGAGGGGGGAAAAGAGATTTGTACAACTCTCCAGAGGGTGTGTAATATGGAAATTCCCCCATGGTGTTGAACGTTTTCGGCAGAACGTAGCACGAAGGTCCGAATATGGAAACACTGTAGGGCTGAACATTCGCTGAGGGATGGATGTAGTAGTAGCAGTAGTGGTAAAAGCATTTTTATTTACAAAAAATCATTATCATAGTTTTACAATTTATTTTGATTGTTCGTTACATCTTTCCAGTTACAAAGGCATCTTAAGCCTTGGCATGTAAGACGTCAGCATGTGAACCGGACACCATAACATTTGTGTAAAGTTTGTTTCACTATACATACATCAACAGTTCTTTCACCTAATACGTAGCTTTATATTAATGAATTATTTAACATTCTGAAATATCACAAAAAAGCAATGTAAGAAAAAAGGAAAAACAGGTTTTAGGGTTAGTACATTTAATCTAATCAACAACTTATGTATTAATCATTCTGGCATATTTTAACAAGTTTAAGAAGCTTAGTTATATATATAAATTTTAAATTTTGCAGGCAAACTATCTATGGTTTATTGCAATTAAATTCATGTCCTATATCCCCATGCTACCCTTATGTATATAATAAGTTTTTCCCATTCAACTGGCGAGTTGAGCATTTTGATGAAGACCTGTTGTGGTATTTCAGCACGTCTCAAACATCTTATTCTAAACTCTCGCAGAACGGGGCACACACAAATGAAATAGAAGGTATCCTCCCCAGATCTTCTATTACACATGGGCACAGCACACTTCTTCTATCACCCACCTACCTACTACTTGGTACATGGTAGTTCCTACTATTCGCACATGAGGCAACTGTTAGGGCCAATTATGTTGTGGCGAGAGGGAGAAGAAGAAGAGCTTTTCGAATGTCGCAGGTAACTTTTCTTCCAGTCATCTAAAAGCGCTGGAATTAGGTACGCAGCCTCGTGAAACCACAGGAAACGTTAGGGAGGATGTCGAATCAGCTAAGTAAGCGATAAAATTAAACAATTCTCTCTTAAATAAGCTAAAAGCTAGATACGCAGCTAACATTTGGAAAATTAGGATTTCAGTACCGATTTTGATGGGGATAATTCCCTAAATTTGCCCATTTACGTCCTTTTGTGCACCCATCCTGTTCGAACTCTGAAATTCGGTACACAACCTCTTGGCCGAATCGTGGAACACCATTTACTCACTGTTGATCTGCCCCGCACAAAGCCAAGTCTTTCGCGGATGTCTGGATGCCTACCTATATCGCGTCTTCCTCCCCGCTCTATCCAAGTCCAAACCTAACCAAATAATCCCGGTTCACCCCCTAAACTACTCCCCATTAATCCCAGTGAAACGGCCTGAGAAAAATTCACCACGAGAATTTAACTCCGTCATGCACACAAGCACGTGTCTACACGTACTCATGTATACATAATGCAAGTAGAAAGCACGGCATGGTCTCCGAAATGTCAGTCGCACTCTTGTTTCGAACAGAAGTGAGAAATATCTCCTTGAAGTCTCTCTCGGCTGGGATATTCTTCACACTAGAGCGAGCTCTTCCCACGAAAGTGAAACACGAAGCCAACTCTCCTCTTGTCTTGAAAATAATAATTATAACCCCCTAGCTTCCCGTCTTCCTTAAGTTTCCTTTAGGGCCTTGTTTTCCCTCCTTAGTCCCGCGTATGAAACGCGAGTCGAGTGAGGGGCGGAGCAGGGGAGAAGCCCTTTTCATAATTACGCCCCGAGAGTTATTTTGTTTATTAAGTAGCTAACTGTAGGAACCTTATTTGTCAGGCACCTATAAAGTGGGAGGGCAAAGCAATAAAAGTCGCTCTTTCAAGGCTCGGCGCGAGGCTGAACGCTCTCTTTCAGTTTGAGAACGTTATAAACGAAGTTATATGAGAGATGTGCCGAAATATCATCGTAATGTATGAATTAAAGTCTATCAGGATCATGTCAGATGAAAATTTTATCTATTATAAGCCCTATGTGCCCTATTAATGGTCTCAACTCAGAAAGTAATGCTTTGAAAAGATGACGTTTGGACGTAGATAAATGAAGAAAACCACGTAAAGAAATGAGTTCATATTTGTCATCTTCTAAAAGTCCACATAAATGTGAAAAATCGACGAAATTTTCGAAAAATATCAATTGAAATTAAAAATGTTACCACTTTTTTCGAAATTTAGTCAAGTGCTAAATTTTCTGTGTGAGATGCTCAAATAATTGTTCTGTAATTCAGACAAACTGGAAGAATAAAAGGCCACAACTTACTCTTTGCCTGACAATGATGTAAAATTTGAACAATTGAAATTCAGTTGGAATGGAAATGTCGGTTTTTACACATAAATATGCTAATAATTACAATGTTCTACGTAAAGGGCTTATAGTTGTGCATTTAATGGTGCTTACAATGCGACTAGTGAAAGTTGTCGTAAACCTCTGATGCGAGGCTTCATATTAATTTCCTTACATATACTTTCTGAAGAAGGCTAACGGCTTTTTCTTTATCTTGACAGACTGTTGCAATATGCCAAAACGTTTCAGTAATAACAAAAGTTACATTTTTTCACCAATCAAAAAATTTTTTAAAAAACCGAGCAATTGAATTTTGCAATGTCAAATAATTTGAATTTTCAATGAACAGCGAGAGAAAAACATATTGTCCAATCTAGACTTTGACTATATTCAACTTTCGTTGCAAAATTGAATAGACTTTGACTCCATGAAATGTGGTAACGAAATTTCTAAACATATATCGATGGATATTCCTCACCTTACGCCTGTTACTCACAGTATGTAACAAAATAGGATAATCCAACCTTAGGCCAAGAAGGAAAATGACACTTAATTTGCTTTGCACTGAATACATATTGTTGAACGCCATAGTTGAAGCGATAGAGCAAGAGTTCTAGGTAGTTTTAACTCGAGCCCTCAACACACATGAAACCATGCATTTCATGGCACGAGCTTAAGCCTTTTAGCCAAGAGTGAAACTCAATAGGCCATAACTTGATGTTTCATATAAACTGTCGCCTACAGAAGCTAGACATAGTTTGTTTTTCAATTTCGATTAATAGCATATTCCTGCAAGTCCTCCTCGATTAATATCGATATTATGAAACTTGAGCAAGGTAAATTAAAGACCATGCAAATTTGAATCAAAAAATTGATCTAGCAACACCAAAAAATCACTGGACTATTCGTCATGATACATTAGACAAATTGATATTGACAAAGTATACTTAACTAAACGAAAAATTGAGTTAAAAAAACCGTCAATGGTAATTTTCTACTTGCCCATATTCAAGGTACGGTTTTTCCAATGGTATTCTATAGGAAATCACACATTTTTCTAATCTATAAACAGATTAAAATTGTTATACCAGTTATAATTGTTGGCCGTATTTTAAAAATTGGCATCAAATTTTCGTTTAAAAAACAGCAGTGCCATTTGATCCTTCAAAAAGCGACACCCAATGACCATAATACAGTATTGTTGAAGCAAAAACATGAGCAATTGGAACGTTTAATAGGTGTCTAAGAATAAAAAGCAACGCTTCGTTGAAGGAATAGCGAAATTGTTTATTCATGAATGACGTAAGGACTTTATGAAATACAATATGTTTTTTACCTGTAAGATTGTAAGATATTTGTAAGTATTTCTATATAATGTATGTATGTATTTGTATTTGTAAGTAATTCTATATAATGTATGTAAGTATTTGTATTTGTAAGTATTTCTATATACGAGTAATAAACTAAAGTCTAAAATTAACATAAATGTGCCTCCCTATAGAACTCGCCAAACAATCTTGTTCCAGGTGCGTTTCGCAGCCCAAAACTACCTTCTAAACAGACCGATGTGTCGTTTGCCTCGTGAGGTCAATGATTTCCTGGATTCAAGTGACTATGGCATATTTAGTACCTTCTACTCGGCTCCACTATCTTCTGGATCTATATTCTAGACGCTATAAAAAGAGTTTCATCCATAATTCTGCTCAGTAGACACAAGAGCCCTTCAGCTGATCAGTGTGTCTCCATACTTCTAGATGTTCCGAAGACGGATGACCTGGTCATAGATATGACTTTGAGAACACCGAATTTCACTGCAAAACACTGTCCTTCTGTGCAGAACAGATGCTGATATGCTGATGTCAAAATTCCTACAACGGTGCAATATGCTGTACACCGACACGTCATACAAATCCACCAATACAACTACTGAAATTTAACGAGATGAAATAAAACACTTAGCTATGCGAAGGTATAACATAAATCTTGAGAAACTCGATTTCAAACTGATACAACCAAAATCCCACTGCAATTTTATCAGCTGGTTCGATGGTCACATGACAATATGGCGATTTTTAGTTTTTCCAAGTACGTTCTCGTTCACATTCTTGTTATAGTACTTTTTCTAGCCGAAATTGTCCAAAAAAAATGTCCCAAAGTGTTTTTGCGCTAGCCATTAGGTATAGTTGAACATACAGGAGACCGAATGGGCTCATTCGATTCAATGATGGGAAGTTTATCAATGATGAAAATAAAAACATCAGTGTTATTTCGAAAGTGTCTGACATCCCCAATTCTGGAAAATCTTGATCCAAGTTGATGGAGGAGGATGGAAGAAAAGTTTTCATGTTTGCACCCGTTTCCAGAACTTTGGAATCTATTTAGTAAATTTTCAATCCTAATTTTCTAAAGTCAACGAGATCTTTCTTCTTAATTTGCCCATGTAAAACATTGAATGTTGATTCACAATTATGCGCGTTTCTACTTCGAGAACATGACCTCCATTCAACATTATTTAACGCTTGAACATCTGCTGCTCTTAATGAATATTAGGAACCCAATGGGCCTGTCTTGAGGATCGAGGAACCTAATTTACCTGATTATTCAGTTTCTTGAACGACAACCCGGGGATCAATTCGAGAAGCGATGGACGCCCGGGATCAGAAAGTGCCTCGTTAATCCTTTAGTGGGAATGTTGTATCCATTAGAGCACAAAGTTTGAGCAAAGCTGAAATAGGCATCCCTGAAACTCGGTCCACTTTAGAAAGGCAAGAGGAGCGTCTGGATAGGGAAAGGGCGGGCGAGGTCCCTGATTTCCATGGAGCTCTCGGGAAGGGAAGGCAGAATACTGGGGGAAAGCTTGGCACAAGCCTCCCAACCTGATACATTACGCCGAAATGCGGATTCTAGGAGCTTTGACTACTACACCCCATGTACGCCCTTTTGCATTAGATCCGCTGCCTCATTAGCTTTCCCGCTTCGCTCTCAGTTACCCCCTCCTGAGTCACATATCCCTTTCTAAGCTTTCACGACGACCCAATAGCCTTAGTATATGGAAATGCCATTCATTACGGCCCTTATGTGTCAACAGTGCTCGGAATCCGGAGTAGCTATCGATTGCTTTGCCATTTGAAGCACTCAGGTAAAGTAGGAACTCATTGGGTTTAGTGGGAGCGTTTGTGATTTATAAATAATTGGCAATCCCTAACCCGTACGTTTATTTAAGAGCGATGGGTGAATTAAACCAGAAGCCTTTAATTTACAAATACTAGACCAGGGGTTCCCAAATAATTTTTTCCAAGGACCCCTTCATCAAGATACTACAATGGCAAGGACCCCCACTATTTCCTAAACCTAAAATTACCTGAAAAGAGTCAAAATATGTGAAAAAATAAATCAAACGAATGCTATACATACAACTTAGGATTTATTTGTGAAAATACAGAGTACCTACAAGTACATTATTAATTTTCATTTTCACTTCTCAATTAATGTGATACATTCAATTTAACCTTAGAGTCCATTATTTCTGTAATGTTAGGTTCCAAACTTGAAACTTTCACTCTGAAATCCGACCGCATGTCAAGCCTGTCAAGCCACATGGAAGAAAATGCTTGCTCACACCGATAGGTTTTTGCAAACGGAAGGATTTTTTTTATGACCTTGTCTCCAACTTCTTTGTAATCCTTGCGTGCTGTTGCCCAAAAGTCTGCTATTTTCTCGCCATTGAAAATGTCTTTCATCGACAAATCCACGAACTTACCTTGTTCTTCTTCTGTGAGGCCTTGGATTTGTTCAATTGCTTGACAGCTGAAAGGATTTCGAATCCAATCATAGTAAGGGTTAGGTTCAGGGAAGTATATCCTAAAAGTCGTGGCAAGGATGCGTAGGTGCTCGGCTGCGGACCCCTCAGCCATACCTCGCGGACCCCCAGGGGTCCGCTGACCACCATTTGTGAACCGCTGTACTAGACGATTCAATCATTTGTATGAGAATCATTTTCAGCATCAATCATGAATCAACAGCGTTTACAATTTGATTTAAAATTTTTACAAGGTTCGCGAAATTGTATCAACTATTTTGGGCCACTCACTACAAAGAATATTCATAGCAACCTCCACCCAACAGGCCATCATATTTTCGGTAGCCACTAAAGCAGGGTTCACATCCATCCGGAAAGTGCGTGCGAGCATACGGAATGGCGTCAGGAACTGAAACAGCTGTGGGAGGAAGCGCGGGAAACGAGTTGTTAGCTTGTGCTCGGGAAAAAGCTGTTCCCGACAGCCAAAATTCTGGATGGTTATGGACGCCTTCCATACGCCTACCCAACTTCCGCGATTCCCCTCCACTGTTTTTTACTAGCTTCCCCTATTCGTATTTCTGGACGTTCCAGATGGATGTGAACCCTGCTTAACGGGCCCTAAACGTCACCTACAGGAGCCCTTAAGGGTACGTTAGCAGGGGGTACGTGAGACTGGCTCGTTTAGCGTCACCCATCTGCCGACTCGGACGAAGCTCTATAGATGTATAACCTTCCGGTAAAGTAACACTACTGCAGACAAATCTGAGGAAATTAATCGCTCTCAAATGCTATTTGGATCACCATTTCTTGTGAAGTTTTACAAAACAAAGGAATTGCATCTGTACCAGTGATGGATAAAACACATTCCAGAAAAACAATAAAGTTCTCTTGATGCACAAACGCACTTTTGTCTTCATCTTAAACATGGCACCTACGGGGGCTTATCAAATTTTTTTTCAGAGCGCCGAAAACCGTATACCTACCCACAAAATCAAAAGAGCGAACTATCCTTACATAGTATTGAACCGGCTACTCTATATTCCATCTTATACTCTTTACGAAGACTTGTTTGCGCAGAATTATTTATTCGGTTTGATCGAAGAGCTTCGCTTGTAGATTTGGTAGTGAAGGAGATCGATTGGAACATAATGGCCCAGGAAGTCCCGAGGCTTAACGACTGATCCCGGATAATCCAAGCAGATGAGGGAATCATGTCGGCTTTGCGGGCCACTTGATTGACGTAGGTCATGTTCGTCTTGGGTCACAAGAAATTTCATACCAAACTTTTGTGATACACTAGGCTCCATGATACAGAAGAGTTTGGATTTTGATAAAGAACAAGCAGTAACATTAGAGTTCTTTTGTAATCTCACTTTAAAGGTCTTGACAATTAAGGTAGCTTCTATTTATAAATGATTTCAAAGTCTAATGAAATGCTCTTTTTTAAAGAAACCAAGTATCAACCTTTGAAAATATTGTGCTGTTTAGGTTAATGTTTGTTAATGTTGTTTTTCTCGGTATGAAATTACTGTCTTCTCCTGCGAAAAATCGGATTTTTACATTTATTGACAAATCTTCCGCTTGGTTTTGGTTTATTATTTTCAGTATGAACAAGAACAAAATTTTAACCCTTGAATTTTTTTCTCGTTTCTTCTTTTTTTCATTTCAAGATGTCTGGAATCCGAAAATTGAATACAAATAATAAATAAGAAAAAAATCCGTCCATCTTCCGCCCTGAGCTTCTCTCCGAAACTATTGAATGAAAGTTGAAGAAACTAGGATCAAGAATAACATTTGGGGTCTAGTTGAGACTGGATTCTCGGCATCGATCTCACACAATCCAAAATTGGGAAATCAAAAGGTTGAAATGCCTAAAATTTGAATATCGTAAACTTTTGAAATAATACTAATGATTTTATATTCGTTATTGATAGATGTGCCTTCAACTAATCAAATGACCCGCACGTTCCTTTTTGCGTTCTCTCTAGGAGCTAGAATTTAGACTGAAAAAAGAACGTCAATACGAATGTGAATTATGTGAACGTGCTTAAACACAGTAAAAATCGCCTGGTGTCAGGTGAGGATCGCATCTTTTGATATATTCCAATGGAATTTATTTTTCCTGAGTTCGTTTTGAAGAGTTAGTTTCAAATTTGTCTAAGAGTTAGTTATGAGCCTATTCGCAGACATTTGAAGAGTGGGTATGTGTTTTATTTGACCTCGTTAAACTTCAGTTGTTGTAACTGTGAGTTTCTTCGTCGTGTCCATATGCAGTGTATTGTAACTTTGTAAGTTTTTTCATATCAGCTAACTAATTGGTGGGTCTACCAAGCTACCTTCTTCATTACAAACTCGAACTCGGTACGACCAGGTTGCAGTATGGGTATCACATTCATCAACAGCTTCGGAGCGTCGGCTAGCAACAGGAAAAACTATAATGATACTACATAAATACATAATTTGTTTGTTGGGATCAGCGAGCTAGTTGAATTGCCGAAAAATGGGGGCTTTTTCAGAGTCAGGTACGATTTTAAAGCACTGGAATTTTTCGCAATGGTAATTCGGACCTGGCCGTGGCTGGATGCTGTTAACATTTACGTAACTTCCGTCATTCTTCCCTTTTTATAAGCATGGCTCCCCATATCCTTGTCACTTGAAGCACTTACTTCATTGAAACTGAATGAATCGCTCCAGAAAAATGAGCGGAATCGGGACAGGGAGTAACAATAAATCAAGCTAACAAAACAAAATGATTCTGTGACTCACAGAATTTTAGTGAGACGTCACCACATCAGGGAGGGACGAGATGGATGAACCATTCTTTTCCAGTGTGAAGATCGTCTCCATGTAAAATCTTCAAAAGAAACCCTTATCAAGGGGGGACCCTTGACGATATTACCGGTTGCTGTGCTGGATACGCTAAATAGGCAACAGATGCCGCTCTTCTCCAATTTTCCATCAACATTGGACAAGATCATCCTTCCCCTGAATTCTGTACACCTCCGAGTATCAAAACCTAATTTTGGCTAGTGACTTCTCTGTACCACCAATATCCAGACAATACTCTTTCTCCAGTTGAAGAAGGACTAGATTTACACATTTTACTATAGAGAGAGCCCTACAGTATGAATGAATGCAAGTTGCTGCGAAAAAGAGAACGGTACCCAAAGAGAATCTTCAGTTATATCAATGAAGATTCTTGGCTTGTAATTTTGAATCATGCATGAAGATTGAAGATTTCTGAACATGAGGTGGTATAAAAAAAACTGAGTAGCTGAATTTGAAATTCAAAAATATGTATCCGCCCGAAAATGATGCACACGGAATTCTTCCTGGTGGTTGGATATGAATGAAAGCAGAAGGGCGTTTCTGCATCGAAGAGGCGTGCTGATATTTCGAGCTCTCCAGAGGTCTTGTGGGTGGCAAACGATTGTGCCGGACTGTATTAGGAGGAGCTTGGACCTTATTGCTGTATTCATGAGAAAGGAAAAAGCGACTGGCCTCCCCGAAAGAAGGATTTGGGTAAAATTGTTTTTCACCAGAGCAGAAAAATAGGGAAGGGGCCGAAAAGAAAAAGGACTGCGTTGGGGGTAACAGAGATCCCTGAACCTGAGGGAATGAAGAAATGTTGGTATCGCTTCCAGAGCCTTTGGACGGGTGGGAATGAGACTCCCGGAATCCTATATGCCGAAAGCGGGCCTCTTCTCGGGCGGGGGTGCAAATGAAATTTGCATCGACCCCTCTTGCAGGCCCTGCATCATGCAAACTGGCTGAGGAATGGTTTGATGCAGTGCATTACCACTATCATGAATATAGTGACGTCGCTGATTCACTTACATCGACGATCATAGTGATCGGAATTCATGATTTGCGTTTCCTGCCTTCTCAGAAGTTTATGCTAAGCAAATAATACGGTTCCCCGTTATGATTTGTTAGAGGAAACGTGACCTCAATGAATCGACTCCTAATGCACCCACGAACACATTTCATATGATAAATGTAGATTACGTTCAATACCTTCAACGTCACCTTCGGAATTCTTCCAGTAGTTTTTTTCTCTTTGTTGTTTTCAAATGTTTACTGACCCAGTGTCAACTCTGCAAAAAGTAACATGAACCGTAGAACCCTTGAAGCATGCTCGAGAATGGTTGTTCCATTATCATACATGTACACAATAAATTGGCATTTCCCTTAACCTATATTACAAAACTCTATAGCGATATGAAAAACAGAATGTAAATTTTTTAGGGCACGTTCTGACACACAAAGGAGTCTTGGCTCCAAAAGAAACTAGATGCAGTGCAGCGCATCAAAACTCCAACATGTCCCAAAGAGCCAAGCGTTTCTTAGGTTTTAACTATCTGTCGAAATTCATAAAAAACTATTCGGAAATCACTGCTAGCCTGAGATCGCTCACTGAAAAAAATGTTTCATGGTGTTGGGATGTGGAGCAAGATCAAGCGTTTCAAACTGAAAGAGCTTCTCACAGACCACCAATACTAGCCTATTATGATCCCAAAGTACCGATAACCCTCTCTGTAGATTCAAGTTCTCATTCGGTAGGAGCGGTACTTCTACAAAATAATCACTCAGTTGCTTACAGCTCAAAGGCACTCTCTAAAACTCAACAAAACTGGAGTCAATTAGAAAAAGAAACCTATGCAATTCTACATGCATGCAAAAAATTCCATGAATACGTGTGGGGTTGCAAACAACTTGTGGTTGAATCAGACCACAAACCTCTGGAGGTCATTTTAAAGAAACCACTGCACATGGCCCCACCGAGGGTACAAAAACTTTATTTTGAGATTTTACCGTACAATCCAACTATAAAGTATGTAAAGGGCAAAGATATGTTCATCGCCGATGCATTAAGTCGAGACTGTGAGAACAGACAGGAGGAGGATGTGCCTACGTCTTTCGAGATCCAAGTAGTCGTCCCTATATCCAATGTCACAAAATTGAAGGAAGCTTCCAACACGGATCAAGATCTAGTGGATTTGAAAACCAAAATCAAATCGGGATGGCCACAAAAAAGGGACGAGAAGGGTTAAGTCCCACAATGAAAATATATCATTCCTTTCGAGAAGAATTGGTTATAGTTGAAGGAATCATTTTTAAAGGCCTCAGAGTCGTCATTCCTCAAGCTCTCAAGACCCAGACTATGAAAGACATTTATCGTTCTCACAAAAACCTGCAGTCCTGTCTCAGAATGGCACGTGAACTCGTATATTGGCCCAATATGGCAGACGATTTTGAACATTTTTCAAATAATTGTAGTGCATTTGGTAAATGTCAAAAAGACCGACCAGAGGACAAGATACAGCTAGAGGACACTATAGTTTTAATTTCTAAAAGTCAAAGTTTGTTCATGTCCCCCTCTCTCTTTCCTCCATCTTTCTCAATTTCCTGAATCCCAAGGACCGGCGTAGGGCACTCAAGTTCCCGATAGATGGCTAAACTGCTGAACAGATTTTGACAAAATTTGATTTCGGTCTTGAAATGATCAGCATATTGTCTTGGAAGCACCATTGTGCAGATGGTCGCGCGATTTTGGACATCTACGTGTGAATGAAGATGATGGTCCAGCAGCATTTTGGCAAAACTTGCCCACACGACGTCTGTTCGCCGCAGAAAGCTCATTCCCATGTGACTTTTTTAAAGATTTTTTATTGTTACAACTGTAAAGAATATAATACATCTAGTATTTACTTTAATTAATTTGGTTCACGCGCTAGCAGTATCGTTATTTAATAGCCACACTACCTATCGGCATTAGGAGCTGCCTTCTCCAGTGCATCACTGTCTTTACTGGCGGTGCTCCTGTTCAGTTGATGAACACCCATCTGCAGATGATGGAGTGTGTGGGTCACTGGTTTCCAAAGTTGCTGCCCCAGATACCTATGACCTCTCATCATTGAATCCTTCAGCATCATCATGTTTTCAGCATAAGCAAAACGCTCTGGTAACACTTTCAACGCGGATGATGTCATATGACATCACTGGCTCGTCTAGCTGATCCAAACTTTGAAAATTCCGCCGTGAGGTAGTATTTCTCTTCATTAGTTCATCACGTACAATATAGAATCCGCCGTTTTCACCTTGATGCGTTAATTTTATTTTATGAAAGACTCGTCAATAACAGGCTTTATTTCGAACAATTTACCTATTTCTTGAAGGATTTATTATATTATTAATAATGTGAATAGGCAAAAACTAGTGTTTTATTAGGAATGACAATTTTACAAAGGAAAATAGAAAAATTTTAATGAAATCATTTAATGATGAAACACATTGGCGGAGTAACTATAAGTATTGAGGTCATTGCAAACATGTATCAGTCTTTCAAAGTACGTAATGATATGAACATAGAAGAAGTATTTTCTTATTCCAATACTCCCTCTCACTCGTCATACTATTGAGAGTCCTAGAACTTTCTTGAACGTATCAAATTTTGGTCCAGCAAAGGGTTTCGTAAATACATCTGCTTCCAGTTTTTCTGACGGCTTGTAAATAACCCTTATGTCTCCATTTTGAGCCTTTTCTCGAATGAAATGCTCTTTGATGCTTATGTGTTTTGAACGTGAGCTTATGATAGGATTTTTGGTTAGCTCTTGCGCAGCGGTATTGTCGTTGAAGATTTGGATAGTGCTGTGAGGAGTGCCTATGTCTGAAATCAGTTGACGCAGGTGCATGGCCTCCTTGGCGGCTTCAGTGAGAGACATGTACTCTGCCTCTTGGGTTGAGATGGCCAAATGCGCTGCTTGCGAGCTTCCCAGCTTATGACGGTTCCAGCATATAAAAAACAGTAGCCAGTAGACGATTTTTTATCTTCAGCAAATCCCCAACTTGCATCAGTACAACCAAAGACTGTCTTTCCAGTTTTTGAAAACGTCAGAGCCAAGTTTTTGGTACCCTTAAGGTATCTCAGAACTCTCTTAGCTGCAAGCCAATGTGCCTTGCCATGACAATTGTTGTATTGGCTCAGGAAACTAACCGCGAAGCTAATGTCAGGTCTTGTGGCTACGCAGTGGAAGCATGCTGGGCCCATAACCTTTAGAATTTATTATATTATTTATAATGTGAATAAGCGAAACACTAGTGTTTTATTAGGAATGAAAATTTTACAAAGGAAAATAGAAAATTATAAAACACATTGGCCGAGTAACTATAAGTATTGAGGTCACTGCAGACATGTAGCAGTCTCTCAGAATATACGTGTGACGTAATGACATGAACATAGAAGAAGCATTTTCATATTCCAATAATTTCTGCACCCTCATTGTGTGTAATTACTCTTCACAACCGAGGAACATAATTTTGGAGGAGTTTCAGAGCGTTTACCGCAAGAAAAAACGTCTGCCAAGTGGGTGTGGCACATAGCTTCCTCGTATCTATAACATGACTGTATAGATCATTGAAGATTATTATTGACTAAAGAACTTCGTTCAATTAGTCGAAGTAAATATTGAATTAGGGTAAATTTATTGTTATGCAGGAGCATAACTTGAGAAAATGAAGGTAGGCATGTTCAACTATTGAACAAACTATAAAATATACCTAATAAGTCCGAACAATCCCTGAAAATTACATCGAAATCGGTCAAGAACTCCCGAAGTCATGCTTGTGGCAAGGATTTTACGTTTGCGCATGCGCAGAGGCTACTATTGATCCGGGGGTCATGAAACCTATAGGGGAGCATCTACACCCCAACCCGCACAATCCCTGAAAATTCATCAAAATCGGACTATAACTTCGTGTAGTTTTGCCCGTAACAAGGATTTGCTGACAGACACACAGACAGACACGGAACCAAAATTGTTCAGAAAGGTCTAAAACGCAAAATGCGAGTGGAATTTTTGATGTTGGAGACAAAAAAATTTTCACATTCCGAAAGTGAAAACAATGCTTCCGCTACCTTAGTAGACTCGGAAGCAATATAGTCAGGAAGAACAAAATCGTGGAGTCATCGCGGGTTTGCATAACTCGGACTTTCGTGGACCACGGGAGATGTCATATGACAACATGCCTTGAAAATTGGTATTATCTCATTATCGCACCTTCAATACATAATATATAGGCTATATAGGCTACCTTAAAGGCCCAAATATAAAGAGCCAATGTCAAGTTTCAGAAGGTGAGCACTCCCGTCAGGGGAGTTGGGGCGGGTTTCTGATCCCGCGTGAAAGTGGTAATGTCATATTATTTCAAATCTTCTTTTACACTACGTACGGGGCTTGAATATAGTCCATCTGTATAAGGAGTGATAAACCTTTATGTAATACTTTGCAGCATTTTTCTCTCAAACCGGTCCATAGGTACTTGAAATTTCGCCCTGGTATCCACCGAACGTCACCTTAATTTTTTTTTTTTTTTCGACTTGACGAATGAATCGGAAAAAAAAAGATACGGACCACGACGAAACAAAAGAAAAATAAGAGTAGAGAGAGCACAAAAAAAGAGACTGAAAGAAGAAAAAAAATGTTTGTTTTGCTATATTAGGGGCCTCGTCTCTCTTCTACCCCTTACCCGACCTCTCATTGGAATGAATGGCCTAAAAACGGGTTAGCTCGACGCCGCGGCCCTAGAGGGCGCTCCCACCGACCTCTTACACACAATAGACGTTCATTATTTTTAATTGCGTTGAGGACTTCACTCGACTCTGGTGGTAATTGCATGTTCTCAGCGGGTGTGTTTGAATAATTCGCTCCTCTTTCCAAAAAAAAAGAGAGAGAACGAAAGTGCGGATGACCTTTTTCTGACTCTTGGCTCTATGTGGTGTGGAGTGCCTCTACGTGGAGCGATGGAATTTTGTGTCTTTTGTGGAATTTTGTGTCCGTCGCGAATGCTTTCGTTGCAAGAGGTTCATTCGAGTAAAAGGGTTGAGGATTCCGAGTGAATTGCGATTGAGAAAAGGTAGGCTTTGTTCATCCGAGGCGGAATCTTTCATTTTCGCTCTGGCCGCAACTTGGAGTGGAATCCGAGAATGCAAGGAGTTCTTGATTTATTACATTATTATGAATGTGAATATCTAGTTCATTCTTCTCTTTTTTCATGAACAATATTACAGGACAATTTACAACAAAAATTGTCGAATAACATTTTACCTAACTTTCCGTAGAAATGAGGTATTCTAGCCGTCGGCGTACACACAGCGTGCAGTGGTCCCGACCGCGCGAAACCCTCCCAAAAAGTAAATGCTTTGAATCTTTTGTTTGAAGCGTATTTATTTCTTCGTATTCGATTAGATACGTTTCGTCCTGCAGCGAGGACTTCTTCAGTCTACAACTTACTATGTCTTAAATATAAGTAGAATTTAGGCATTGACGTCGTGGTGCCACCACACATCTCTTCAGTTGTTTATTACATGAAGCTTATACAGGTAAGTGCAGTTGTAAAAATATTCGCTCATGCATATCTCCTGAAATTCAATAATCGCTCTATCCTGTGAAACACGCACACTCCAAAGCTTAGTATAAATTGAAATCATGAACGCAAGCCAATTGAATAATAAACCCCAGTGAAAGAATTTGCTGCGTTTTTTAAATTTTTTATTATATATATATATATTTTTTTTTTAATGGTTATCAGAATGCTTCAACCCGTGTATCGGCTACAAAGCCTTTTAGAAGTTCACTCCAGTATCCACAAAAACAATAATAAACCAAAATAACGCGAATGTTGGCACCATAAATCGGGCCAAAGATCGGAATGGTTTGACCTACGGACCTGGGGAGGGGCTCATTCGATTCCTTGTGGAGTGTTCTTCAACAAGAGTACAAATTCAGGCCGCCTTGACTTCGACAACCCTTAAAGGGCACATTAAATTAAGTAAGAGAGCTGGCTCAAGAATTGGGGGAGTCGCCGGACCAACATGGATTTTTCCTGAAAATTTCAGCTTTTTTGCTTCAGCCGTTTGGGAGAAATCGTGCATACGGCGCACGGCGGACGGACGGAAAATTTTTTATTGCAGATTCGGATTCTACACCCTTTGAAACGTAAACCATGAAATTTTCAGGGGAGGGTTAGAATTTTTTTTCAAGAGCGATTACAATGGTTTATTACTGAATAATAAACCAAAAGGAGCGGACTAAAAAAATTCCTATGAGGTAAAAGTTTTCGCTAATTAGTTGCTGAATCGAACCTTGAAGTTTCTTTGTTCCTGTACCAAACACCATGTGCACCCATTCGTTCAATAATGCAGAAGCAATACTTGCTATTCAAATACAAGCAAATCTTGCTCAATCCTGATATAATAAACTGTTACGTAACAATTTGCGTGTCTTTTATTATTTCAAAACGGATAAAGGCAGACGCAAAAAGCTGAAATTTTCTTGGACAATCCTGACGTCACCGGAATAAACATTTAGCGGCCCGGAAACGAAAAAAAAAAAACAACTACAATACCGGTCAAGTCATATAAACTGTTCTTCTCTCTTTTAGCTCCGGGATGAGACGGAGGTTGGAAGGGGGTTTGAAAGGGGTCTGGTGGTTTTTTGGACGGAGTCCAAAGCTTGACGTACTGTGCAGAAGTCCTCCCCTCTCTTCTGCTGGTTTATGATGCTTCAGCCTGCTAAAAGGCTTCTACCGATACCCACCACAACGGCGTCTAGCGGCGTTTTTACTCGACGGGAGGACGGGGACGTAGTCTTGCTCCGTTTAACTCACTTAAGGTTTACCCTGATTTCTTCCTCTTTTTTTCGAGTTTATTTTTGTTTGTTTTTATTTTTTTCTACCGGTTTCCTTCGTCTTTCTTTCCCGTTTAACGGGCGTCAAAACGAGGGGTTCACGTTTCCTCCGTGATGGCTTTTTGTTTTCAACCCGTTTCGACGTCATGAGAACAGGTCAGTCCCGGAGACCGCTCAGCTGAAAGACCCTTGATGCTAATTTATTCCCTGATCGAGCTACAGGGTTAACATGTGATACGCCACTCCTTCGACAAACGTAGAATACAATTGAATCGCTCATTTCAGAAACCCAACAAACGCCGGAAAATGCCAAATCGACTTTATTGCATTTACGGGTATTTTAAAAGTAGGCGCGTCGTTTAAAACAGGTACTCCGCAACAACGACTCCTTCTTGCCGGTTTTCCCATGGTCTGAAATAAGCGTTTGTTACAGAAACCCGCTAAACGTGTGATGGATATGGTTAGTTGGCCCTTCCCGATTCTTGGATCAGTCGCCTTGGGAGATGAATCAGACGCCTTCAAGCGTGTGGGGTGACCCCACTGGGGTTATCCTCTGAGTGTGGCGGAACATTCAGCCACATTCTGCTCAATGGAAGGGGCAAGTATACCATTACATCACCTCACCAACAACACATAGAGGGGCATGATGTACCTATTGTTAAAGGATTTTTCGTCAAAGATAGCTACTTTGAAGACACTTTAGTAGTTTTTCGTTCAAATTACTTACTTTCGGAGAGGATAGTTTTTTGTTTGAAGGCTGTTCAGTTGTTTTTTGAGTTAAAAGTTATGTTCTCAGTGCGTGGTTGAAAGATGGTTTGTCCTTAAGATTGTTCAAACAGTGTTCTTTGTCAATGAACTACGTTTATATGTTCAGGAACTGCTTGTTGTTCATTACTCAGCCCTTTAAATTAATTCATCATTCAATAACGAGTCAAAAAATTGAAAACCGCGTGTGTTTCGGAAGTTTATTGTAGTAACACCGCATGTGCAAATGACAAAACGACCGTATGTGTCCCATTCCCTATAGCTCTGCGGTCTGATAGAGCACATTGTCTACAATTTATAGGAATTTTTGGGGACTAAAAAACCATATTTAGAGTCGCTGGTAAGTTTTTCTTGATTAGCACGAAATGCGAAATACTCACTTAAGGGCTTTCTGAAATTCAATTACTGTATACGAGGAGGCACAGTGATCAGCTGAGGGACTTTTCTAGAGTAATTCTTTCGTTGTCGACTAGGGTGGTCGTTTGGGGTGGAAAGCGATGTAGTTCACAAAACGATTTCCAATTTTCCTAATACCAAAACCTTAAACACAGGTTTATCAAATTTTAAAATGTTAAAAATTCCATCCACAGGGTGCGGCAGCATAACTTCCTTTTTTTAAAACTTAATAAAACGCATTGTATGAGTCAGAAAATTGTTATTCGTTTTTTATAATATAGGCACATACATAAAGTTTTGTCTTACCCAGTTTTGAAGATCAAATCAGGTAGGTGACGTCCCCCATTCTCCATACACTGAGTAAACCGATTTCTGGCGTTTGTCACACTGGGCTTTTACTCAAATTAAAACCACTTGTATGCGATACGTACTACCGTGTGATCCAATCATTTATAACGAATCGTACGTTCCACGTCAAATGTGATTATAGTACCTCAATAGCAAGTGCATAACTTCCTCGGTGCCACAAGGGAGTGTGTGGGGGCCCATCCTCTACTTAATCTATGTTAGTGATATACCAACTTCGCCAAACACCACTTTAGCTATGTTTGCAGATGACCAGGCCATTTTATCTCGATCTAGCTCGGGTAATGAAGCATCGAGTAACCTCCAACAACATGTTTCTGAAATTGAAAAATGGAACATAAAATGGCGAATGACTATGAACGCACAAAAATCGAGCACGATCACATTTACATACAAAAGAAACATTCAAATACTACCCATTCAACTAAACCACACAACTGTACCCGAAAGTCGTAGTGTGAGATACCTTGGAATTAGGTTGGATAAAAAATTAACATTTAATGATCACGTAAGCGACCTGGTCAACAGACTACGAAGTCGAACAAACTTCCTAAAACCGTTAATCGGACCAAGATCCCAGCTCTCTTTGTGCAACAAAAAGCTAATATACCTTGTCATGATCAGACCGATATGGCAGTATGGATGTTCCATATGGGGATCTGCTAGTACCTCCCAAATTAATAAGGTACAAGTACAGCGAAACCGAGCTCTCCGTCTAATCACAAATGCTGAATGGTATGTGAAAAACTCTGTAATACATCGAGACTTGGACATACCGATGGTTAAAGAAGTGATATCCTTGGCATTCCAGCGGCAATTCGACACCATAACAACCCACCAAAATCCAATTTTCAATGGATTCACAAACAGACTGCTGAACCAACAAACCGGAAGGAGACTAAAGAGAAGAAGGCCAGTGGATCTCCTTATTGATCTTTAAAAAAAAATGTTTACCAAATTACATTTAAATTATTATCTTGTATGTTGTATGTAATGCTAATTGTATCATTATTTATTAACCTAGCTAACTCAATAACTAAACTTTATAATTATTACTGAAATATTGTTGATAAGGACTGCTACTGAGCAGCTACCTTAAATCACGTTCCATTGTACTCTACGTACAGAAAACAATTTGTTATGTGACCTAAATTGTAAAGTAATATTTGTTACTAAAAAATTGTCTTGAATATATGTTGGCAATTTCTTCCTGGATGTTGGTCATCAAACTTGTAGGGTCCTTGGACGGTTCACATAAACACGGGATTTCAAAAAATCCCATAGAAAAAAATCTTCAAGGGCTCAAATCGAGAGAGCGGGCAGGCCACTCGAAATCGCCCCTAATTGAGATAAGGCGCTCTGGGAAGTGTTCCCTCAAAACAGTCATCGATGGACTCAGGGGACATTTCTTTCCAGCAAGACGGTGCAACGGCACACACTTCAAGAGCATCGATGACTGTTTTGAGGTAACACTTCCCAGAGCGCCTTATCTCAAAGTTAAAAATCAACGGAGTGGTCGGCCGTCTCCCGATTTGAGTCTTGTGATTTTTCTCTATGGGGTTTTTTGAAATCCCGAGTTTATGTGAACCGTCCAAGGACCCTACAAGATTTGAAGACCAACATCCAGGAAGAAATTGCCAACATAACGCCTGCTATGCCGGCTAGAGTCATGACAAACTCCAGAAATCGGTTTACTCAGTGTGTGGAGAATGGGGGACGTCAACTACCTGATTTGATCTTCAAAACTGGGTAAAACAAAACTTTATGTATTCGCCTATATTATAAAAAACGAATAAAAATTTTCTGACTCATACAATGCGTTTTATTAAGTTTTAAAAAAAGGAAGTTATGCTGCCGCACCCTGTACTTAAACTTCCTGAAATAGTTAAGTTAAAAAATATCAACTTGATACTACCAAGTGACGAGGATAATATTATTTGTTGGAAAGCTAAAACAATCACCTTTGAATTGACAGAATTCTGCCTACCGAGAGAAAATGAACTAATCATGTTTATGTTTAGATGAATAAGTTCTCTACCTAAGTAAATCTAAAAGGAAGAGTTGCACCCACTATGTTTGGAGCTTATCATTGCAATCAATGATCTAACACAATTACTTATCCTTTATTTTGGTGGGCATATACGGAACATTCTTTATCTAAAAGATTGTGACTTTGTATATGAAAATACTCAAACGACCTGGGGAGCACTGGTCACTGACTTCCCACGTCCAATCGTCTTAGCATATTACTCATTATTTCGGCACTAAATTTTAGACCAATCACGATTCAACTTTCAAGTAGCGCGATCATTAACACGAAATAGCATCACAGGGCTTGAAATCACGGACAATAGAAACGTTAAGAAGTAAACAAATGGAACAGGTAAACAGTGTTGTCTACAATGAAGCATGATCTTTTATCGAATGGTTCATATATCCAGTGTTTTACTCGTTCGATTTTAGTTTCCTTCGTCTTTCTTTCCGCTTAAAGGCCGTCAAAACGAGGGGTTTCGTATTCGAACATGATGGTTTTTGGTTGATTATTCAATAACAAACCATTGTAATCGCTCTGGAAAAAAAAAATTCTGACCCCCCCTGAAAATTTCATGGTTTACGTTTCAAAGGGTGTAGAATCCGAATCCGCAATACAAATTTTTCCGTCCGTCCGCCGTACGCACGATTTCTCCCATACGGCTGAAGCAAAAAAGCTGACATTTTCAGGAAAAATCCATGTTGGTCCGGCGACGCCCCAATTCTTGAGCCGCTCTCTCACCTAATTTAAAGTGCCCTTTAAGGGTTGTCAAAGTTTTGTAAAATCCCTAAAAACCTCAAAAAAAGTCAAGGCGGCCTAAATTTGTACTCTTTTTGAAGAACACTCCACGAGGAATCGAATGAGCCCCTCCCCTGGTCCGTAGGTCAAACCATTCCCGATCTATGGCCCGATTTATGGTGCCAACATTTGCGTTATTTTGGTTTATTATTGTTTTAACGTTATTATTGTTTGTATTATTGTTTGTTAGTAACCTAGTAACGTAGTGATGTAATGATGTAGTAATGTGGATACTGGAATGAACTCCTAAAAGGCTTTGTAGCCGATACACGGGTTGAAGCATTCTGAGAACCATAAAAAACGCTGCAAATTCTTGCACTGGGGTTTATTATTCAATTGGCTTGCGTTCATGATTTGAATTTCTACTAAGCTTTGGAGTGTGTGTGTTTCACAGGTGATAGAGCGATTATTGAATTTCAGGAGATATGCATAGAGCACGTAAATCTGTTCTCAACCAAAATACCTATTTGGATTGATCAGTTGATCATATT
Source organism: Creontiades dilutus (assembly GCA_031894815.1). Taxonomy (NCBI): domain Eukaryota; kingdom Metazoa; phylum Arthropoda; class Insecta; order Hemiptera; family Miridae; genus Creontiades; species Creontiades dilutus. The sequence goes on along the minus strand of JAVIWC010007793.1, from coordinate 636,839 downwards.
TGTGTGCCTCCCGAAATTCAATAATCGCTCTATCGCTTGTGAAACACGCACACTCCGAAGCTTAGTATAAATTCAAATTATGAGCGCAAGCCAATTGAATAATAAACCCCAGTGAAAGAATTTACAGCGTTTCTCAACCCGTTTTGACGTCATGAAAACAAGTTAGTCCCCGTGACCTCTCAACTGAAGGACCCTTGATGCTAATTTATTTCCTGATCCACCTACAGAGTTGAAATGTGCTGTGGCGCTCTTCGAGAAACGTGGAATACAATTGCTAAGTATGGAGAAACACTGATCAGTTGAGGGGCTCTTCTAGCTAAAGTCTTTCGTAGTCGACTGAAGCGCTCATTTGGGGTAAAAAGGGGAGTAGTTCTAAAGAATTGTTCCCTATGTAAATGAATTAGTTCATAGCTAAGTAAGAGCTGTACTATGTTTTTATCTTAACATTGCGATCTATAACACAGCCCCACAAAAAAAAAGTCAAGATCCGTAAAGTAGACTAGGGTATCCCTATGTATTTTTCGAGGCTGAATTCGAATCCAAGGTCCAAAAATCCCCTGACCCCCAAAATTTTGAGCTGTGGCCAAAAAACTACACAACCTCCATCTAATCAACCCCCGCCACCCCTTCCTAGGGGTTGAAATTTGAACTCTCACGCCGAGTCGAGTGGGTATGGATTTCTATGACCCTCCTAGGGTCATCCGAGGAGAACCCAACAGAGTTTGAAAGCCTTTTCAAAAATCATATTCAATTTTAGCGAACCTATGACACAGAAATCCTTACCTTGTTCGACTTGACACGAAAAATTGGCGTGAAATTTCAACCCCTAGGAGGAGGAGGGGGTGATTGAGGGGTTAAAAAGGTGGGCTCTTGGAAGTTCAAATTCGATCTGAAGGACCTCAAAAACATAGAAATCCATACCCCACTCGACTTGGCGTGAGAACTAAAATTTCAACCCCTAGGAGGAGGAGGGGGTGATTGAGGGGTTAAGGGGTGCCTACAGGCTCTTGGAAGTTCAAATTCGATCTCAGGGACCCCTAAAACATAGAAATCCATACCGCACTCGACTTGGCGTGAGAGTTCAAATTTCAACCCCTAGGAGGGGGTGGCGGGGGTGATTGAGGGGGAGGTAGTTTCCCCAACCACTCTCCTTATCTGAAGTTAAAAAAAAAAAAAAAATGTAGAAATTCACTTAAAAAGATGTCGTAGATCATCCCAATCTCATGACTCAAAAAGAAGGTTCTGACACCAATTTAAGGGTAGTTTTTTGGCCATATTTCAAAATTTTGGGGGTCAGGGGATTTTTTGGACCTTGGATTCGAATTCAGCATCTGAAAATACAAAGGAATACCCTAGTCTACTTCACGAATCTTGACTTTTTTTTTTTTTTTTGAGGCCGTGCAGCACAATTACTTCGCCTTTATTTTGGTGGGCATATAAGGAACATTCTTTGTCCAAAAGATTGTGACTTTGTACATGAAAATACTCGAATGTATTGGGGAGCACTGGTCACTGACTTACCACCGCTAACTTTCACCGCGGATGCCCTTCCAAATTACGGTTAGGACGTCTTCAAATTCGGATGCGTAAATGAGGGTGGAGCACGTGGCCCTAGCGGAAATACTTTCGGATTCTCCTCCAAAAAAGATATTGCAGCTTCGAGGTCGTCAAAGGGCGAGAGCAGATTCCTGGGACTGGTATTGTATTGTCAGCGATAACTTCTCAGTAAATTTTAAAGGAAATCGTTGGAAGAAAAAGAAGGGATGCACAAATACGAGCTTGAGAGAGCTCCTTCCTCAACGAGGTAGACTAGCAGGAACCCCCTTCCATCTCAAGTCCTCTACGGATTCTACCAAGGTGGCCTCCTTGCCCCACTATCTCGCGGTTGTGTTTATAGTTCGTGTGGTGTCCAAAGGATCATCACAATACATAGATGTCCTGCGAACCTGTTGTTGGATGGGGATCATCCACTATGGGTTCTTCGGTAGATTTTAAGGCTTAGGGGTGCGCTACTCATGCTGAATGATGGCATATATTCAAGATCGAGTACCACAAGGAGGCTGTGCTCAATGTGCAATTTGGATGCGAATGAGGATGTCCTGCACTTCTTTGGGACCTGCCCTGTGCTTCAAGAATTCAGGGTGCGCTTCCTGGGGGAAACTATGTTGGACATGGTTCATGGAACATGGAATGGTTCAGCTACTGAGCAAAAAAGATGAATGGTTGGCTGTGGCGAATTTTGCATTCCACTCTTGGCGATATCGCTCCTACCTGGTCGCAGAGTTTAATTGTTGAACCTTTGGAATAAATGTAATGAAATAAGTTAAGATTGTTAGGATTGTCTAATTGTTAAGATTGGTGGCTCGGTTCATTCCGGCAGACGGACATCAAGTCCATTGCTGTAGCATATTTACAACTATTTTGCATGTATTACTTATATCTATAAATAAATATGTTTTCTTTCTTTCTTTCTTCTTTTCTTTCAATACATAGATGAGTGATTTGCGTAGAAGGGTTATTCTAGTACTGAAACCTCTGCGTAATAATTTACAGGTTTTTTTTAAATTGTGGACCCCTGCGAGGTGTTAAAAATCAGGATCAACATGAAGGTAGTGTGGCGTCCACCATCAATCCTGAGACCTACGAACCTCCACGTAATTAACAGTTACTGACGTCGAAATGTCAGTCGCAAACCAACGCTCAACGACGTACAAGACCAACATACCCGAGACGTGAGCCCCTTTTGCGAATAACGTCGTCGACCGAGTTGGCTCTGACAGGAGAGAACGTCCCGCCGCGAGGCATCAAACAGTCAGAGGCAAACTGCGATGGGAATTCTCTTGCAGGAAATGCATCAATCCCTCGCTCCCCATTCCAATCCTGCGGGTTTAGCGTCGGCTCAACGGTAAAGTGTGAAGTTACAGGACCGATCAGAGTGAGTTAAACCCCCTTAAAGGCGGGATCTAGGTCCCTTTCCGAAGATACCTACTCCAATTAATTTAATCAGAGGCCGAGCATAAGGGGTGAAGTCACAAAGGACGTTTCGTACCGTGAACAAACTATGCACGTGTTTGCTCTGTGGCTCTTGCCTTTTGGGTCACGTGGCATTCCGACATTTAGACTTTGGATTCAATTTTGAGGTCTCTTTGAGTTCAGTGAGCTCAAAGGGTTTTCAAAGAAGAAATTTCACCACAATAGTGGACCAATATGTAACTACGACTGTATGGTTAGCAAAGGCAGCGATGTTATTTCTAGAGGAATTTTGCAGCTATTTGATCATCGAAGGTTTAATAAGTAACTACTCAGACTTACAGGATTCTAGCTGTATCACCTGTCCATTTCATTGTAAACAGCTGTTCGAACGTACCGCATTTCAGTTTTGGAATCAAATGTTTTAAGGACATCTCTCTGAAGCAAGGCGGGATGAGTATTAGAATTGATCCATGAGTTGGTGCAAAACAATATGACCTAACTGACATTTTGGTCATTTTGACTTTTTGTATCGTAGGATGCACAATTCCTAGCGCTACCTGTTGGTAATGGCAAATTTCTGGTTTTACCAATGATAACGCTAACGTTTCCAAGAGAACTAGCACAATATCAGACTGGTATGTCAACATTCCCTACCTGAGATAAGGCTGGACCACACAACCTACCTGAGTTGGTGCAAAACAAGATGATCTAACTGACATTTTAGAAACCTTGAACATCGCCTATTACCGCAAGAGAATGTTAGCAGTCCAACGAAGAGGAGCACTACGGATCGCCTGTGCATACAGGACTGTGTCGGAACCAGCCATACTTGTAATTTCGGGAGTCATCCCAATACAACTTATTGCAGCAGAACGGATAGAAAGAAAAGGGGAAACAAGTAAAAATACAGTCGCCAAGGAAGAGAGGCAGCGCACAATGGCTAACTGGCAGGAGATGTGGATAGAAGAACACCGAGGAAGATGGACTGCACGCCTAATGCCCTGTATCGACACATGGATGAACAGACCACATGGGGAGGTGAACTTTTTCCTGACGCAGTTCCTCTCAGGCCATAGACTGTTCTACGCCTACTTGCATAGGATGGGGAAAGTGGATGACCCAGCATGCCCGTATTGCAAGGAAGAGGATGATGATGATGTGTTCCATATTTCTTCAAATGTGAATACTGGGCTGCCAACAGAAGTTGGCTTCAGCAGACACTGGAGCTATCAGCTGAGGACATGACACCAGAGTGTATCTTAAGTAAAATGCTTGACCGCCGTAGCATCCTTTTCTGGAAAGATCCTGAAAATGAAGGCTGTGAAGGAACGGGAGAGGCAGAGCAGGGAGAACACGGGCCGAGAGGAGTAACAAATCCCTCCCTAGAACCAGCCTGAAGTGATGTGTCAAACAGTTCCAGGCTGAGTTTCGTCGTGGGAAATGGAAGGTGAGGTTATAGTGGGTTTGAATCCCACATAACCCAAAGTGCGGTCCCTTTTGGGTATCTTAGGCGGTCCGATTTCCACCTAAGGATCTCAAAGATTTCCTCACCTGCCACCGAAAAAAACTGACATTTTGGTCATTTTGACTTTTTGGTATCGTAGGATGCACAATTTCCAGCGCTACCTGTTGTTGGTAATGGCAAGTTTCTGGTTTTACCAACGATAACGCTAACATTTCCAAGAGAACCAGCACAATATCAGAAAATCTGTCAGTATGACCAATCTGACTTGTTTCCACGTGATTTGAGTGATTTTAGGCGGCTGCTGGCGCGTTTGTCCAGGTTATTGCTGAGTAAACAATGGAATTCTTTCTTTTCCATTTAAAAGTTTGCTTACTATGAAGTATGAAACCTTTATTGCAGTTTCTATAATCTTTTTCTTATCAGAAATGCTGGATGCGAAAAGAAGCAAAACTTGAAGACCACCTAAACGATGTTAAGGGGAAAAAGTAATGTCGTCCAGCACCCATTTCAAAGAAGCTTTCAACCTTCGTTCTCAACTTCATTCATTTTTATAGTTCTCATTGACTTCAGTTAGGTACCCATCTACTTCGCTCAATTTAATTAGATACTTTTTCACACATTTTGTGAAAAATTACTTTCTGTCAAATTTTTAAAAATTTTCTCGTTAGAGGGCTCATTTATTTCAAAGAAAACCATTATGGAAGGTCATTTTTATTTGGTGTGAAATTGAATCTCATTCATTTCTATACTATCTCTATTATTTTCAACTGGTCACCTGAGCAATCTCGTTTGATTACTTTCTGTTCCTATTAACCCATTACGTCTCAGTACACCCATATGGGCACGTCCAATATACTCGCAGTCTTTAGCCTGTTGTCATGTCTGAGTTTGTTCTGGCAGGCCAAGGCATGCTCTGTCATCACCTGGGAACCCTTGTCTTAATTTCTTGTTCTGATTTATACTCGTTCCTGCCTCCTGAATGAACAGTGTTTTATTTCATTGAAATATCATCTTATAATGAAATTTCAGGCTAAAAAAAATAACCGAGTGAAAATAAGGGCACAAACCATTTAGACACCTTAATTTAGTGTTTAATTTTTAAAACCATTTTTTTTTTTTTTTTCATAATCAGATATATTCAGCAGTCAATTACACCGATTTTCGTTAAAAAATTTGAAAAAAAATAATTACGGGCATGACGGGTCAAATAGGGAAATTGGAATAAAAGTTGAGCTTTCTATTTTTAAAGTAAATTAAAACACGAACTCTCTTCTTAGTCTTACAATTTACATCGTACCACAACGTCCATTTACCTTGAACGAAATCAAAACAAATTTTGTTTTGCAAAATAATGTCCCTTGTGACAATATGCGCCTAAGTGTGCATGTTATATTTTTAGTTAATAGTATGTACCAATTTGCTAACGAACTTTTATTTTAAGCCCCGTTTACACCTTAACACTGTCGAGCATTTGCTGGTTTCAATGAGCACCACTGTTGACACAGCCCGGGCATTTCCGACGATCAGTCGCTCGCGAGCATTTTCGACGATCAGGTGGCAACCGTGTTGTTATCGAGATTCGACGAACATCAGCCCGGGGTGTTTACCCCGAGCGGGCAACGAACGAGCCCTTTGATAATTGGTCGGAAAACCGACTTCGGATCAGCGTCGAGCATGAGTAAGCCTTTCGGGCGAACATTGCTCGGCTCGAAGCGACTATTTACACTGCCTGAGCCTCGAATGAATGCTCGTTCGAAGCCCTTGCTCATGGCAAATGCTCGAGCTTTAGACTTCTTAACACTTTTACTGGCGATGCAAAGACCGTGGATGAGCTGAGAAGCTCCTAAAGCTTATTCCATCGCTATTTACACTTCCAAGCCGTAATTTAGTATGTATACTCCTTAAGACTTGTTTGATCAAACTTAATTATTATTTAATGTCTGAGGATTATAAGGGGTTGAAGAAAATTGTAAAGAGCAGTTCGAGAGTAAATGATTTATTCGTGGTAAAAGAAGGGAAGTAATCCTCCCCACCTAACTTCACGCGCAAGTCACGACATCGGAACACCTCTTCCTTCTGAGTAAACGTAGGTTAGCACAATCAAGCAGGCATTGAAACAAATTATGATGGTTCCACGTTATTCTTGGAATTGAATAGATTATTTCAGAGTCAACAAAACCAAAAAAAAATGAGTTAGACATGAAATAGCTTTTATTAAATGAAAACGCATCGTTTGGTGCAGAAGTTATGAGGGAATATTGCATTTGTTAATTAACGTCTTTAACAAATTATAAAATAATTTCAAATGAATTTTATACTAAGATAGCTTTTTCGCGGTGGTGAATATAGGTCATCTTTATAAAAACAATTTTACGTAAACACGGTTATTTAATGATTTCATCTTACAGACATCAAATGCAAAGGCTGTAGTGGTAACATAGACAATCCAATGAAGTCTAAATTCTCGCTACTCAGCCTATCCTGACATAGATCATTGAAAATTATTTTTACATAAGAAACTATCCAAATAATCGAAGATGCTACGGGATAAGAATAATAAGCTTCTTTTGTAACAGCTGAAGCTAACTTACACGTGGTCCCTTTTTTGGATACCAATAAATGTTAGATGTTATTGAACAAACTAAGGCATACCTAATATGAAGATTGACAATACGCATATTTGAGTGGATACTTGATACAACAAGATTTTAGAGTTTAAAAATACTATTGATATCGGCATCTTACAAAGGTGTGAGTTTTACTAACATCTACACCATTTACAAAAAAATTTGTTGTTTGTTGCAGAAACCCTTCAAGTGAGAAATTTTTGAATTTTTTTTTCTCAAAATTTAGTTTATACTAATTTAACATTGAAGCAATAAGTACATCATAACCCCAAAAAAAAATCCCAAAATTTCAATATTGAAGTTTTGGCACTTGACGGGTGCAAATAAGGATTTTGACGATGTAAGTTCAAAGTTATGAGAACAATAACGTTTCATAAGATAGCTGTTACTTTTTACGAGTTAGGTTTTAACCATAATAACCAAAACTATCCACAATAATATTATATATCGTACGGGTGAGTAAATCTATTCAGAGATTAAGCTATTCGATACAATGATTTTACAATGAGCTGAGCGGCTCTTAAACCAATTCTTCGTCAATTTAGTTTCCATGATTAATTTGTGGTCATACGTCATATTAGTTAGGTTCTCATTTTTCCAGTGGATTACCGAAGTACCAGTTCTTCTGTAATACAAGTATGATATCAATAATAATCAATTATTGATGTTTGCCAACGTCCATACCTTTTTGAATATACCGGTTCCCGTCCGATCACCGAAGTTATGCATCGTCGGGCGTGGTTAGTATTTGGCTGAGTGGTATGATTATAAGCCTTTTGAAAGGAGAGGCTTATTTTCTTAATTTATTTTCACTTTTTTCTTGGTCAGTTACAAAAGTTTATTATTGGAAATAATAAACCAAAATCGACGATTACAAGACAATAAACGATAATACTTATACAGGGTGTCCCGCACTTAGTGTAAAAGAAAAAATTGGGTGAAACTATATTCGCCGCCAACCGCGATTTTTTTCTCAACCCGTTGCTGAGATATGCTATTTTTAAGAGTTTTTTCAAAAAATCGCGTTTTTCGCCATTAAGACGCTTTTTTCTCGGCAATTTCCCAACATTTTTGCACACTTGACCACATTTTCGGAATCTGCGTTAAATTTCCTATAAGATGAAGTTACTTTGATTTCCGAAACGCATCTTCCAAACACCGAAATTTTCAATCAAAGATGAACATTTTTCGCAAAGTGAAATTTTTCAAAAACTTGGAACGCTTGGCGTGACCACAAAAATAATTTTTTTCGTTGTCAAATTTGATAAAAACTTCTCCCACTTCTAAGCTTTCCAACGGCGTCTCAACCATTTAATTCTGATTGGAATTGACGGAGAAATTAAAGTTCGAATGCCAGAAAACGTGTAGTTCGTTTTAACGTAAGTTGGTAGGTGACGTACGATATGGGCCACAGAAACTGATTTTTCTCGATTTCAATTAATGTTTTCCGGCATTCAACCACAGGTTCGAATTGGGCGTTAAATTTCCTGTAAGAAGAGGTTCATTTTGTTTCCAAATTTTTACACATTTTTGCACATTTATCACAATTCTCAATTTTTAATTTTTTACAGTACCTGGAAAAAACATTTTGGAAACAAAATGAACCTCTTCTTACAGGAAATTTAACGCCCAATTCGAGCCTGTGGTTGAATGCCGGAAAACATTAATTGAAATCGAGAAAAATCAGTTTCTGTGGCCCATATCGTACGTCACCTACCAACTTACGTTAAAACGAACTACACGTTTTCTGGCATTCGAACTTTAATTTCTCCGTCAATTCCAATCAGAATTAAATGGTTGAGACGCCGTTGGAAAGCTTAGAAGTGGGAGAAGTTTTACTCAAATTTGACAACGAAAAAAATTATTTTTGTGGTCACGCCAAGCGTTCCAAGTTTTTGAAAAATTTCACTTTGCGAAAAATGTTCATCTTTGATTGAAAATTTCGGTGTTTGGAAGATGCGTTTTGGAAATCAAAGTAACTTCATCTTATAGGAAATTTAACGCAGATTCCGAAAATGTTGTCAAGTGTGCAAAAATGTTGGGAAATTGCCGAGAAAAAAGCGTTTTAATTAATTTTAATTTAAAAAACTCTTAAAAATAGCATATTTCAGCAACCGGCTTGAGAAAAAAAATCGCGGTTGGCGGCGATTTACTCCATTTTCCATTAGTTTCACCCAATTTTTTCTTTTACACTTCGATTTCGAATTGTACCTGTATCCAGTCAATTAGCCATTTATCCATTCATGATTATGCCACTCTAGGCTTGTAGCTCATGTTGTAACGTCCTATTTAAAAAATATAAGCGATCACTACTTATTACAAAATACCTATGCAATTTCGAAGATTAATTACTCTTATTCAAAAGGTGACGATGATGATGATTATAATATGTCAATTTACTGATGTTTTCAATAATAGCTAATAAAAGACGGCATACTGAACAGAATTTCGCTCTTGTGGGGGTACGCTCATGGCTGAACTCGATTTGGAAGACGGCGCACTAGGTATACATCGCCTTGAAGACCGAGCGGTATTGCGGGTTTTTGCCTAACCTCTCAATTGGTGCTTAGTTGACTCCTTGTACATTATGCTTGTTCATTCCTTTAACATTCTTATATAATTATTGTCTCTTCATCCAGCAAGAAGTGACACGAGATGAATTACATATTTGTATTTTACGAAAGTATTTTTTCTCAACTGTTGAAGTTCTGGTGTATGAAATCGGTGGTTAATTGAGTGTAAATAAATCTTCGTTAATGGACCCACTCAGGGTGGGGAAATTTTTTAAATAGGTACGTGTCAAGAAGTCATGCTGCGACAAAATTTATAGGGGACCATCTAGGAGCTAACCCGCACCACCCCCAAGAGTTTCATCAAACTGAGATAAAAACCTGAACGGAAACAATCCAGACAATTATTTGCTACAGACATACACAGACAAAATTGATCGGCAAGCTCTGAAACTTTATAAAAGAAGAGAAATTTGTTATTTTCGAGGACGGCAACATTATTTAACACTTTTGGTTTATTATTCAATAATATCCGAATCTGCAATAAAAAATTTCCCGTCCGTCCGCCGTATGCACGATTTCTCCCAAACGGCTGGAGCAAAAGATCTGAAATTTTCAGGAAAAATCCATCCTGGTCCGACGACGCCCCAATTCTTGAGCCAGCTCTCTCACTCAATTTAAAGTACCCTTTAAGGGCTGTCAAAGTTTTGTAAAATCCCTGAAAACCTCAAAACAAGTCGAAGCGGCCTAAATTTGTACCTATTTGAAGAATGTACCATGAGGAATCGAATGAGACCCTCCCCACGTCCTTAGGTCAAACCATTCCCGATGTATGGCCCGATTTATTGTGCCAACATTTGCGTTTTTTGGGTTTTTATTGTTTGTTTGTAACCTAGTGATGCAGATAGCGTCGAGTTGTAGTGAATGTGGATACTGGAGTGATAGCCGATGTGGATACTTGTAGTTATAGCCGATACACGGATTGAAGCATTCTGATATGCATGAAACGCTGATAATATATAGGTAAATATTATTCAATATTATTACTGGGGTAAATAAGTATTCTTTCACTGGGGTTTATTATTCAATTGGCTTGCGTTCATGATTTGACTCTGTACTAAGCTTTGGAGTGTGCGTGTTTTACAGGTGATCAGTTGATGATATTTGTGTGCCTCCTCTACATCAGTCTACCTTTATCTGCATCGTTTAAATTTGGATTTGGGTAAGTTTTAACGCAATACGAGTGCTAAAGGACTTGATAAATTATAGATGTTTTTATTGTCTGAGGGTATTAAGGTACAATAAAAAAAACGCTGCGAATTCTTTCACTGGGGTTTATTATTCAATTGGCTTGCGTTCATGATTTGAACTTCTACTAAGCTTTGGAGCCTGCGTGTTTCACAGGATAGAGCGATTATTGAATTTCAGGAGGCACACAAATATGATCAACTGATCAATCCAAATAGGTATTTTGGTTGAGAACAGATTTACGTGCTCCATGTATATCTCCTGAAATTCAATAATCGCTCCATCCTCTGAAACACGCACACTCCAAAGCTTAGTAGAAATTCAAATCATGAACGCAAGCCAATTGAATAATAAACCCCAGTGAAAGAATTTGCAGCGTTTTTCGCCGAAAAATGCACTTAATATAACTTCTGGAAATCGGAGGAATTGGCTTCAACCGACAGTAAGCTAATTGGAAGGAGACCAGCAGACTCTGGAGGTCGAGCCCACCACGGTTGAGCTCTCGGCCGGTGGAATTGATTCAAAACGCCGAGATGTTATAGTTAATTAACATGTCAATAAACTATTAACCGCCAATTACCTCCGCCGTTTGTACTTAATGCAACCGATTAGCTCCCTTGCGGCGCACGGGCAGCAACCAGCGCGCAATGAGAGCGCCGTAATAATTCTGACGATGTCATAATCTCACACGACTTCGTCCCCGCTATAACGGAGGATTAGCTGACGTGTGGATTATTGTTATCGCTGTTACGGGTCTCGGCATTGCGGGTGCCATTTGCCAATATACCCATTGTGAGCTCCTGTGTCCTCCGATACTACAATTCAACATATACCTATACGAATGATTTTCAGCGGTATTTTCATCTTCTAGTCATATCAACTGATTGAGGTCTTCGTTGGTTTTGGTGTGATAGCCAAAATTCAGGCTTAAACAATTACGTAAACGATGTGTAGGCAAGGTTGAATGAGACAGATATCTGATTTCAGGTTTTCCTGACTTTGTGCTATACAAGTAGGTATCAAATGCAAACATATACTTGAAATCAACTAACTTCTGAATTACCTAATGAACACTTATAGAAATTGAAACTTGACGGGTCTCATTCCCATTCAACTTATGAATGATAAACGACTACAAGTGTAGAGATGAACAAATCAGAAGTTGAAAAAATTTTTACAAACGGCTAACTTCATTTTGAGCCCCAAATAAAATGGCTATTCTGAATTGAAAAAATGCTTCATTTGAGAGAGCTACGATGATTTCCTTCAACCCATGACAATAAGACAAAAGTTTGGGACAAACTTTGAGCACTTCATTCGTACAGACTATTAAAATTAGTTACCAGTTAACATTTTCCGTTAAAACGTACTTTGAGCGGATAAAATTTCGCAAGTCTTCTGACCTTCATCTCTATGAGATAAGAGGTACAACCTAAAGTTTATGCTTGAAGAGTCTTTAAGACAGTATCAGCGGAAACATTGTCCCACCCATTTACAAGTAGGTAACAAATGCCTACTTGAAATCACCTATCGAATCACCATGATCAGCTGACGGGTCTCATTCCCATTCAACTTATGTACTACAAGTGTAGAGATGATAAATCATTGAAAAATCTATATTTTCTGTAAATTGTGTTCTGTGAATAAACTAATAAGTTCTGTCGAGTTCTTAGCCTTCCTCCTTCATCTCTATAACCTAAAGTTTTTGCTTCCGAGTCTACTAAGGTAGCGGAAGCATTGTTTTCACTTTCGGAATGTGAAAATTTTTTTGTCTCCAAAATCAAAAATTCCACTCGCATTTTGCGTTTTAGACCTTTCTGAACAATTTTGGTTCCGTGTCTGTCTGTCTGTCTGTCTGTCAGCAAATCCTTGTTACGGGCAAAACTACACGAAGTTATTGTCCGATTTTGATGAAATTTTCAGGGATTGTGCGGGTTGGGGTGTAGATGGTCCCCTATAGGTTTCATGACCCCCGGATCAATAGTAGCCTCTGCGCATGCGCATACGTGAAATCCTTGTTACGCGCATAACTCCGGGAGTTCTTGACCAATTTCGATGAAATTTTCAGGGATTGTTTGGTTTGATGTGTAGATGGTCCCCTATAGGTTTCATGACCCCCGAATCAATAGTAGCCTCTGCGCATGCGCATACGTGAAATCCTTGTTAACTCCGGGAGTTCTTGACCAATTTCGATGAAATTTTCAGGGATTGTTTGGTTTAATGTATAGATGGTCCCCTATAGGTTTCATGATCCCCTGATCAATAGTAGCCTCTGCGCATGCGCATACGTGAAATCCTTGTTACGCGCATAACTCCGGGAGTTCTTGATCAATTTCGATGACATTTTCAGGGATTGTTTGGTTTAATGTATAGATGGTCCCCTATAAGTTTCATGACCCCCTGATCAATAGTAGCCTCTGCGCATGCGCATACGTGAAATCCTTGTTACGCGCATAACTCCGGGAGTTCTTGATCAATTTCGATGAAATTTTCAGTGATTGTTCGGTTTGATGTGTAGATGGTCCCCTAAAAGTTTCATGACCCCCGGATCAATAGTAGCCTCTGCGCATGCGCAAACGTGAAATTCTTGCCACAAGCATAACTCCGGGAGTTCTTGATGGATTTCGATAAAATTTCCAGGGATTGTTCGGACTTACTAGGTATATTTTATAGTTTGTTCAATAGCTGAACATGCCTACTTTTATTTTCTCAAGTTATGCTCCTGCATAACAATAAATTTACCCTATTTCAATATTTACTTCGCCTAATTGAACGAAGTTCTTTAGTCAATAATAATTTTCAATGATCTATACAGTCATGTTATGGATACGAGGAAGCTATGTGCCACACCCACTTGGCAGACGTTTTGTTATAAGTGTGTAACAATCAACCAATTCAGTTATTATGTTTTGTCCCACTCTGTAACGTGTCCCTAAGGATCAAGAAAATATCAACCAAATGAACAAGTGATCATAACTTTTATTAGGAAATGTGACAAGTTTATAAGTACTGACACAATTCAAATACACCTACAACGACGTAGACACCTTGAAAAAATATTAGCTATTCAGTTACAATCACAGATATTTAATGACTGGAAAAAAACATAAAATATTACGTCAAAGGAAAACTGATTTAAAAAAACATATTTCGTGAACGAGGAACGTTTTTACCTGGAGCAACCAAGATGAATACAAGAAAAACTCATCAATATCTTTGGATTTATCAAGTACAAGGAATAATTACGAGAAAACCTCCCTATAATGACGTACAGTACGTTCATTTTTTCGGAATTCATATAAAAGTAAAAGGTGCCACTTCATACCGCTGAAACATTACATGATCAGGTCTACATATTAAATTATCCTGACAAAACGAGACTATACTTAATTTGTAGACAGGACGAGCGTGAAATACTGTACACAACTATATACACGTAAGGCACATGGGGCTGTCTAAATTAAAGGAAGCACATTTCACAAATACAGTTGATGAGAAACGTAATATTTTTTTCGATATTAAGAGTTGACAGACGAACTCAAATTAATCCATTACTGCTGTACAAATTTACAGTTGAAATTATGAATTAACAAGTGTCTGTTAATTATGAATTAAGCTTAAGAGTGATTTCGTGTCGATCTCTGCAATTTATTTACAAAAACTTCTATCATTGAAAGAAAAAGTTGAATAATTTTAAAATTTTGTTTGAAATCAACTTCAAACGAGACAATCAACTGGTCTTTTTGACAATAAAACTCACGAATATAAATGAACTTAGTACCTTGAACTTACTAAAGTTGAAACTCGATTTCCAAAAGAAAAATGCTGTACAATGACACACTTGGAATTACATTTCGAAATTTTCAACTGATGATTTTAACGGACAATTTTCAAGACGAAGTTTCAAATGCTAATTTCATTTCCTAATTTGTACAATTGGTTTACAGGTAACTAACTTCTAAACAACCGAGTCATTAGATACGATGACATTTTCACAACTTTTCTTTTTTTTTTAAACTTAAAAACGACAGCGTTGAAATTAAAATTAACGCCGGAATTCGGTGTAATCGTTTGAAGAAAATGGCAGACCAAAACTTTAAAAATTTGGCTCTAAATTACTTTTAAACCTTTGAAATGCGTCAAAAGCGGTAAAGTATAAATCATTTCAAAATTTGAAACCTTGAATTTGAAGTGAAAGCCAAACACGTTAATTCGCTGAAATCATTTGAAGAAATAGGAACATTCAACTTTCAAGAAAAACTGAACTTGTCTTGACATTGACACGTTTAAAATGTATTAAATTACTTGAAAGCATAAAATTTATGAAAAACATAAAAATATTCAATATTTTCAACATTTGAAACATGGAATTTAAAATTGGAGGCAAGCACCTTAATTCGCTGAAATCACTTGAAGAAAATGGCAGATTCAACTTTTGAAACAATTCACCTCTAAATGACTTTCAAACCTTCAAAAAGTGTTTAAACCGTTAAAACCTTAACTTTTTCAAAACTTGAAACATCAAATTTAAATTGAAAGGCAAACAAATTTATCTGCTGAAGAAAAAATGGCAGATTCAACTACTTACAAAAAAAAACTAAATGAATGACTTTAAACCCTTTAAAAAGTGTTTGAAACCAAACCATAAATGTTTTTTAAATTTGAAACATTAAATTTGAAATGAAAGCCAAACTAATTAATATGATGAAATCATTTGAAGAGAACTGCGGATTCAACTTTTTAAAAATTGACCCCTAAGTGACTTTGAAACCTTTAAAAAAGTGTTTAAAACGCCTCATAAAGCATAAATATTTGCAAAATTTGAAACATTGAATTTGAAATTAGATCCAAGCAAATTTGATGAAATCATTTGAAGAAAATGACGGATTCCACTTTTACAATACAATGAACCTCTAAATTACTTCGAAACTTTTAAAAAGTGTATAAACCTAAACAGATCCCCTCGCGAAAATTACATTGAATAGACTTCATCTATGAGTTTAGCGAGAGGACGTACATTTTTTCTATTGAAAATAATTGAAAAATTAAGATATTTCACCTTATAAATGTATCTTCTCTCATTATTTAAAATTCTTTTAAATTATTTGTCTTGACCGTTCGTTTCATAATATTCTATTAGTGGCAGTAGAACGCTAAAAAATAAGTTTTGTAAAAATAGGATGAACATTTACATTGGATTCAACGGAGTCAGTCTGAATTCAAGGGATGAGCTGCAGGACTTGATTTAGGTGAGAGACTAGAGTGGCGTCATTCGCTTTTTTGAGGGAGGCCACGTAGATTTTCTTATAGGAGGCTGCCAACTCGGATTTCCTTCAACAATTTAAGAAAAAGTGAGATAATCATTAATAATAAACGCTGACGCAGTCTCTTACTCCTAAATGGACTGGCCTACCATCTCCCGGCATGCTGCCCAAGCCAAACACGCAAAATACGACAGAGTCGCTGAAGACCTGAGAGGGTCTTTCACGCCACTCGTCATTTCATGCGATGGCGCATTACATAAAGAGTATGAAGCCTTTCTCAAAAACGTTTCCTTACGCCTCTCCAACAAATGGTCTAAATCCTACTCCCAGGTGATGATGTGGGCACGAGTGAAAACTCAGTTCTCAGTTCACCGAGCAGTTTCCATGAGGCTAAGGGGCCCGAGGAAACACGTGCGAGGACTTGGACTGGAGGACGGAGCAGCAATTTGGCTACCAGAAGAATGAAATCACACACACACACACATTTTTTTTTTTTTTTTAAAGATCTCCCCTCAAAGACGGAGGGGGCACGCCATTAAAATATGAAAACGAAAAACTAAATAAAAAAAGTGGGGAGGACGCCCAGGTTTACCCGACGCCGGCCCTAGGGATACGGGAAGTTGAGGATGATGGAGGAGGGAGGGAGGGATGAAAGGAAGTGCCCCTATAAAATGACCACCAGTTCAAGTAAGAGCCCCGGATGACGCGGGTGGTGATACCACGAAGTACCCCTGACGAGATGCCCAGCTCGAGTAACTCCGCGGCACTTTTCCCGCACCACACTCCGCGCCATGACACGGTCGCGGCCATAACCTTGATGTTGTTAGGCGCCACTCCTTTTAGCTCAGATATCGCTTGCCGAAGGTCATTTCTATCATATTTACTTATCTTAGCCCTCCAGGTCTGCTCCATGTCCACGCTGCCACTAACAACCTGGACATCCAGGATTATGGCAGACCCGTCGGGCTTAACGGCAACGATATCCGGCTTCTTGCCCTGGTCACTCGGTATATGATACAGTCTCTCTCTCTCAACATCCCAGCCACTGGATGACAATGCACCTGCTATCTGCTTGGCAACCGCATCATGACGGAGTATGCAGCCACCATGAGTTCGTGGACACTGCTGCACCACATGATAAAGATTTTCATTTTTACTCCAACAGGCACGGCAGAGGGTATCTACTACCCCACGACTACCTCTTCACACACACACACACACAGTTAAGGGAAAAAATAAAATCAGATTAGTTTGGAAAAATCAATTTGAATTTTTGGCATATTATCAAATTGAAAATTTTGGCAAAGTAATTTGAACCTTTGGCACAAATAAATTTTAATATTTTTGGCATCTTAATTTCAACTTTTGGCGACTCAATTTCAACTTTTGGCATACCAATTCGAGCTTTTGGCATATCAATTTATACTTTTCACAACCCCAACTATTCCAACATTCCACCCCATATAATGATCAATAAATGTTTTTTCTCTCTCATAAAAAAAAAATAATAATAATAATACGTCGTAGAGTATGAAGAAATGCCATGAACAATGTCCACGGCGAAAGCTTGTGGTGGGCGTATGTCTGATTTGATTGATGTTCTTTCCAAGCCCCTAGAGGCGATTAGCCACCTCAATTCATACCATATTCGGTAACACCCAGATTTCTTCAATGCAAACTCGGCACTGTCACAGTAAACTAAAACTTCACTTCTTGTGTACTGTGCTAATTTAATGGTTACTAAGGTCGGTGGTTCAGATTCTAGAACCTTGAAGATAAGTTGGAATGGCCCCAAATAAATATTCGGCCAGCTATTCCCGAATTTTTCCCCATAATGTACGTATGTTCGCATGAACATACATGGTTTTGCACCAATACAGTAGAAGACAAATTGGTACAATCGTATTTGATAATCGCATATAACGAACATTTCCAAAACACTGTTGCGTTAGAATCGCAAGAATGACGTTTTACGATTAACAAACATCAACACCCCTTAATGAGCAACCAGCGTTAACATTGCCGTCACCAAACCATTAATTCCCTGATCAGCTATGCCAAGGCATTTCAGGGCAACCCTCATCATCTGCTTCACTGTACTATTCAATTATTGAAACCAGACAGGAGGTTACTCGTGCAAAGTCAATTTAATTGAATATTTGTCTTCCGTATATCTATTGTTCAGATTACCGCGATTGTTTGCCTCATCTTTCGTCGATTTTAGGCTCCGAACAAACTCCCAAACTCCTCCTTAAATAGCATACATTCCACAAGGGATTGTATTCAGACGAAGACGCAATTTGTTGACTGAAACTTACTTGTCAGAACTTGAGACGAGTTTGATGAGGGAAAGGAGAATGGCGTTGAGTCTTTCATGAAGGAACTGAAGAGGCTTGGCGTCTTCTCCTTCAATGTCCTGTTTCTCAGATTCATCTGTGAATTACAAGGAAATCGGATGAAATAATCAAGACTAGAAAACCAAACATAACCATTGCAAAAAAATCTATTTCATATAACTTAGGGTAAAACCGCCTATTGTTGACACTATTAAAGAGACTAATCAGTTCAAACCGCCTTGAAAGCAAGTGTTATAGAAATTTAAAATTTTGGGTAGTTATTAGAGAATTCCTAGGAGATTCGGACACCGTGGTATCGTATCTAGGTGGTGGCACCGAGGGAGAGTACAGCTCTGGTTACCAAAAATGGCGGCGTTACCACCAACTCAGCTGAACTAGTGGTATCTCTGATCCGTATCTAAGAGTCACGTACATTTTGCTTTCATGTCACTATAGAAAACGAGCAGTCTTCTTGATGTTTTACAAGATCACTCGGATCACTCGTTCTTTCGTTTTTTTAATAAAAAATGCCGGGGGTGGAAGACTTTTTTTAATATTATGTCAACGACCTTATGTTGACGGAAATATGGGAAATGAAACCATTAGCACCAACTCTATAATTTATTGCTCTAAAATGAACACTGTCAAAAGATGCAAATAGACAATCAAAGTCACATGACTCTCGACCCAACTAGGTACTTCTCAGTTATTCGATCTGGGCTGGTACTTATACAAAACGATTTGGACATACCTAACAGTACATCATATCTCGATTTCCACGCGAACTTTTCGTTAACAAGGCTACTTTGGGTGCCATCCTCGCTAATCACTGTCATGACCAGGCGGGGCCGCTCGTACATGCCACATCCAAAACATCGCCTTCCCTCCCTACGGGGACGCTCATACAGGTACCCGCCTGGGCTCTATGGGAGATTTTCCCTGGACGACATGATGACGTACTATTTTCGTTCCGATTTAATAGAGAACATGTGCATTTACTCCAGAAAAACAGCGGATGTACCGGCGGGTGGATGCGAAGCAGTTTACAACTAGGTTACCCCAATGGCGGGTTACTTTGCGATAAGGACGAGAGATACGTTCGTACGGATCGCATCGGTGGTTACCGATTCCGTAAAGATACCACCGTGGTATTGCAATACGACCGATCGTATTGGCGGCGCATGCGCAGTCGCGCGTTCGTATCGCGTTACGGATTCGTATTGGTGTTGGCGGATCTCCTAGGAACTCTCTATTATGAACGGTGAGTTCCATGTGAACAGTTTGCTCGTATTAGATTCCCCCAAATACCTTTGTTCATCAGAAATGAGTTTTTTCAAAAGCGGATTTGTGTCCCTAATGTTGAAGCATTTTCTCTTAAAAATTCCAATTGCTGACATTTGCTGGCCCTAATGTTGACACCAACACGTTCTACGTACCCTTCGTTTTCCTGATGTCCTCACCCTACCTAACTTACCTAAGGTACCTACCTGAATGGCCAAAATAGGCTTTGAGACCATTTAGGGCAAATTTAATAAACGAAAGGATTCACAATTTATTAACGTCAACGTTAGGTAAAACACATCAGTGTTCTTCCACATTTCAGATCTTTAACGACGGTGGTATAGCTGTAACAGCAATCTGTGAAAATGATGGGACACTATTACGTTCTTCCACATTCCACAATTTTAAATTGGCATAGCTGTGATCAACAGTATTGAAAAGGATGGCAACTAATTATTTTAACAGTTTATTGCAGAAGTTATAATTATAAGCAACATTATTTTAATATATAGTTGTCATTTTTTAAGAAATCCAAGATACATCACTAAGTCCTTATTGTCCTGATATTTGCACTTTATGATGCTCACACTAAGTGAATTAAGACGTGTGGCTTGGTTCTTTTCAGTCTTCTAAGCAGATCCTCCGTGTTGAGAAGCTGGACGACATCCTCATTTACATGATCTTGCAGCCTCAAGAGGTGATGCATGGCTTGGCTTCGAATGACCTCATTGACAGATTCAATCTGCAGCTCGTAGCGAAGTCTGTCATTTCTAAAATATGTGTATGCATCTACGCAACTTCGTAGTACATTATTCTGAAAGCGATGAATAATGTCACGGTTGCTCAGGGCCGTGCACCCACAGTTGCGCACCATAAGTCCAGACAGGCTTTAGGACTTGCTTGTACAGTATCAACTTATTTTGACCATTGGCCCATCAGCCAGTACATTTTTCTGAATTTGATCACAAGCTCAGCTTTTTTTTCTTGACGTGGGACTTCCACCTTAGTTCGGCATCCAGTGTCATTCCAAGGTATTTCGCTTCATTAGCTGGTATCGCCTTGTTACGGAAAAAGGCTGGCACATAGTTGATGCTTTTGTTAGTGAAATCGACATGCACTGACTTTGTCTCATTCATTCTGACTCTCCATCTCACTGTCCAGTCATGAATGCGGGAGATAAAACGATTTAACCTGGTAACTGATTCAATGTTACTTTCCCCAGTCGCTATAATTGCAGTATCATCCGCAAACGTAGCGAGGGTATTACCTTCAGTTTCGGGTAAGTCAGAGGTGTAAACCAGGTACAGTAGTGGGCCCAGTACGCTGCCTATGGCAAGTCAATACAGCAACAAAATGATTTCAAGTTACACCTATGTCAACTTAAGGAACCGTATGTCAACATTGGGAACAGGCGATGTCAACTTAAGGTTCCACTTCGCTTAATGAAAAAATTCAAGCATCTCGATATTCTACTACATTGTTTCAATCCAAATATTACCTTAGCAACTCAATCAACAGTTTTTCCAAACGTTGACAGAGTGTCAACAATAGGACATAAACATATTTCTGGAACCTAATGTTGACACCTGACTTATTCACATTTTTCTAGTGAAATTTAAGCTTTTCATGCGTACATATTCCTCCTTATATTATTCACAGAGCAGGCGACGTAGAGATTTTATTTTTACGCGCAAAAATTGACTTGAACAGTCTAAATTTGTCGAATTACCTCACTAGCACGAGACACTGGATATCGGCCGGTGGCGTGACTGATGACAACGTTATTTTAACCTATCGAGAGGGTCAACCTCAATACTTACATCGTTTTCTGTAAATGACGCCATTTTCGAGTGTGTACAGTGCCTTACTAACTTATTTTTGCGTTTTGAAGTTGAAGTGTCAACATTAGGAATAGCGTCAACAATAGGCGGTTTTACCCTACTGCTTCTCCCGTTCTTCTTAACAAATTACTAAGCTTTTACACCAAAATAACTCTTTCTGTACTTACCGCCGATTGATTTGGTGGGAGCTTTCTCGTTTATCTGGGAAACGGCGCTTTTGCACTCGGCGCAAATTCCGAGGGCCTTTTGTAAATTCTTAATCTTGGCTTTAGGGCTCTTAGAATCTATAAAAATTGATAGGGAACAAAGATTAGATTTAAGAACTTGCTGTGATGAACTGCCAAGTAGGTAGATCTGACTTTATTATACTTATTTACCTTCAGCGACGAGTTCGAACAGAGAAAGTCTTTCTAACTGAACCTGGATCACCTGCAGAGGGTTTTCTAGAGCCGAGAAGAGCGATATCGCCTTGTTGTAGTTAATTTGACATAATTGAATAATTTGCTTGACTTTGCTATCGTCAAAATCGTTCATCCTGTGGAAAAACATCATTATGTAACGTTTGGAAATCAATTAAGCTAATAAATTTGCTACAGGTTCGAACATTAATGAGAGCATTCTATTCCCACATCTAGATAAGGTGGGAACTCGTTTTCAGATGCCGTAAGAAGTTAAGTCAATGTTTACAGGGTGTCAATTAAGTTTTGAATCACCCCTTCTAAAATGTCGATTTTAGAAGATTTCAATTATTATCTAATTGTGAAGTACTGTTAATGTAATTTAGTCTCCACGTTATTATTACAGGAAATGTACCGCAGTTCCCCTAGCTACATTTTACAGATTCTCATTAATTGAAATATACGTTTACAGTTCGTTAAAAGTATACTCAAGCCTCGTTATTTTCAATACAACTCAATACAACTCGCCACAACAATTTGCTTGTGTAGAATTAATTTTGAGATTTAAATGTTTAACAGCAAGTGTTTTGCGAGGATTTCTGAAATGGCTACCTTGCGCATTGCGCAATAGCGTAAATGTGCGCAATTGACATAAACATGTTTTTTTTTTTTTTTTCAAATGGGAACCCCTTTTTATTGTAGATTCAAATTCAATGGAAAATTTGACCCCTCAAACACTACAACAAGCAACTTGTCAACAGTTGACAAGTCATTAAAAATTGTGCAAAACATGGATTATGGCGAACCCCAAATGGGGCACGTGAATTTTCATTGTTTTTGAACGGTGAATCACGTGGTGGTATCTATTTTCGGATTTCAGCGAAATTATTGCGAAATCTTGAAATCTATAAAAAGGTCATCATAACCGAAAGGCATACAAGATCGTTTTTGAACTTGAAATGCTCAGATTTTTTTTTTTTAATTTCTCGACACAGCTGATTCAGATGAATCCATGCTTTCCAAAGCCTACCAAATGGACCCCCTAAACGAAAAGACAAAAGAACTGGCCCCCAACAATTTACAAAATAACATAAAACATACACTTGTTGTTCAGGAACTTTATCTTGGAAGCTTTTTTTTTTTTTAATGACGGGTACTGTTTTTAATCATTAATGCGGTTTTTGTGGCCTGTTTTGTTCAACACAATAGAGAGTTCCTGCTCCTTACGGTGTTTGCTCACCGTAACACCGTAAACGGGAATCTAGGCACAATCGAGTTAGTGCTAACGTTCAACGTCATCTGCCGACGGTTTCCGTGTTCCTCCGCGGTGTTTCTTATCATTAGATTCATAACCTGACTCTGTGCTCCGCAATTTTAGTTCAAGTCTCCCAGTTGTGTCGAGTTTTTTTACTGTACGTTTTGCTCTTCTTCAAGTTTGGATTATGAAAGGAGAAATCTGTACAACGCTGATCTCCTAACGGACAGCGAGTTAGCGAATGTATTTGAGGAGTATCTTCATGCAGCTTCTATTCGTAGTTCTCCACACTCATTTCAGTAAGTTGCTTTTGAATTAGCATAGCTGAGTAGATACATAGTTACGTCGTTATTTATTAGAACATACATCCTAGGATGACGAGCTCTACGTTAGGTAGATATTTATGTTTGTTAACTTAATGAACTTTTTATTTTTTTATTTTTTTTTTTTTACAAAACGGGCGGAGCCCAATTACAAATTATAGAAAAAAAAGAAAGTTGTTCCTGTGGAGTGTTGAGGTGCAATAAACGTTCGTATTTACAAAAAAAAATTTAGAAGCAATTTCACATAAAACAATTAATTTAACAGGAGGGAGTGAGAGACCTCCACACAAAAGGACTGCAGGGTCCGTTCCTGGAAAAAGTCTAGGCCAGGATTGCACTGGGTTAGGTGGTTTGCCAGCCGAGGAATCTGGTTTAGTGGTTGGTTTTGCAGGTAGTTGGTTGGGAAGAACTGAACTTGGAAAGTCGGATGATTACGGGAGTAAAAGGCTGGTACGTGTAGGCGAATTTGAGAGAGGAGTTCCGCGCAGTCTATCCGACCATTCAACAAGCTGAAGAGGAATACCATGTCGGCGACGCTGCGACGCACTTCAAGGGTCAGCAAGCCACAACGATGAGCAACAGCCCACGAACTAAACTCCTCGTAAGGAATCCGCAACTTCCACCCAATGTATCTCAGGAATCTCCTCTGAACTCTCTCCAGTTGCTCCCTGTAAATCTGGTAGAGCGGCGACCATACAATTGAACAATATTCCATTATGGGTCTGACCAGTGTGGAATACAAGCTTACCAGAGCCGGAATGCTGTCAAAATCTGAGGTATTCCTCTTAAGAATACCTCAGTGTATTCTTGATGTACCTAATGAAGAACTTGAGGTCGTCAAGCTCGTTCACCAATAAGTACGTAGGTATCTACATCGAATACATTAGCCCTACACCGCACACTCCCACTTGCTACCATTCCAGACGTCAAAAAGTGAAAACGATACTGATTACTCTCTAACAAATCGATCTGCTAAATCAAGGTAGGTAAGTTTGTAGTGGAACATGTTGGAAAGAAGATGTAGAAACGAAATGTGTTATCAGTTGAAAACTTCTTCAGGTTATCCAAACGTTAGGGCGGGAACTGAGTAGAACGTGGGGGGACTCGATCACGCGGTGTTACCCCCACGGCCTACCGGCTGTGAGGCGACCTTCACGGACGATCGTGAGCTGTCGGCCATCATCGGCGGTTCACAGTCTCCGTGAAATCGGCAACCGTGAGCAGCAGGAACTCTCTATTGTTATCGTGTCTTACCGTTCATATTTGTTTACACTTATGTACCTAATTCAACTTAACCTTGGTATTGCCTGTTAAAGACTTCAGAAATGAAAATTCTAATCTAAACATCTAACATGAATCCACTCACCTATACGAGTTGAAATACAGAGAACCCAAACGTTGGTAAAGTGAAGCTGCCCTAAACTGGTAAAGTGGTTGGCGGTATGAATTAGATGCAACATCACAATACTTTATGGCTTTTTGAATTAGTTCAACTGCTTCACGTTCGATCTCTTCAGCACTCTGAAAATTTAAGCAAAATTATATTCACCATTTCCATGTAAGATTATGTACGAATTTAGGTTATCAGAACAAACAGCAATCAAGAACAAAGTGAACGTGGCACCAGAAAACATCAATTCCTTGGTAAATATAGAGTACCTTGGTAGCACTTGGGGCTTGGGGATGATCTTGATTGAGAGTAGCAATGGTGTACAATGTGGTCGACAGTTCCCAATAAATCACGTCCCAAATGCCTGGCTCGACTTTCCTGGAGTCCAGGGAGCGAAGCGCGCTGGTATAGCAGTCTACGGCCTGATCAGAGAATTTCGTTCATTTTAGTATTATTCTGAAGGGCATCAAAAACTCATAGGTATCAAGATCACAACGGATTTTCATAAAACCATAATTTCCCAAAGCAACGTAATACAACCCGGATGTAACAAACATTTTGGATTAACCTTCTGATATTGGAGCTTCATAATGGGTGATAAACTTGTGGAGTCGTTCTGCAAGGGTATGTGACCCCTGAGGCGATAGAGACGACCAGTATTGCTAAGAAGGAGAGCAGCATTCGCAGGGTCACCAACAGCTTCAAACATCTTGATTCCCAAAGACAGAAGTTCCTCTGAGGCTTTAATTAATTTGTTGAACTGGAAACAAATCATAGACCACGTCAACTACCAGCATGCAAGATCCAGAACAAAAATTGTTCATTTTCCTTCTCAAATATGGTAATACTAATTAATCACTCGAACAATAATATAAATACGAATAATATACGTATATTCAATGTGAATAAGATGAAATTTCTACTACAATAATAGGGAAATCAAGTCATAACGTCAATCCTACTCACCTTAGCAATGTTGATATCACCTGCCTTCAGTAATTCTGAAATCGAAATGTACAGAGATACTTTTAATAACATAGATATCCATTTGTATCTCTAAAATACACAATATAATGGAAGATTATAGCGAGATTAAAGTTATTCAACAGGAAAATAGATGAAAATCAGTTTTTAAGATTCATAATGCTCAATTCTTAAATGAGTTTAGACATTGTAATCAAGAAGGGGTATTAATTAATTGATAATTTTTAAAAACAGGAAAATTAATAAAATCAGAAAAATATATGGGCTAGTCTGAAGTGCTACTGAACAGTTTGTAGTGGATTAATTGCCAGAATACTGCTGTGCTGCTTCTCAATCATCTGCCAGTAATTAAGGAGGCGTATTTTCCTGAGGATAAGGTGACTGAGGTCAAAGGATGATAAGTGAAAGTTGGCTATATTAAGGCAAGCGTCAACGGGAATGAGGAAGCGGATCTGCAAGCAAAGGAGATGGCTGCTGATGGAGATGTTCAATTTAGCTTTGAGGGAGCTCAGAAAACTCATCAAAAGGCTGTGCGAATTGTACAGCAATGGAAAATGTTGTAGGCTTGTGATGGATATGGTTAGTTGGCCCCTTCCCGATTTTAGAATCCGACGCCTTCGGAGATGAATCAGACGTTTTCAAGCGTCTGGTTCATTTTCAGAGCGTAGCGGAGCATAATAATGCATCCACCTCATCGGAAGGGGCAACTATACCAGTCCATCACCCTCACAGGCTTCAGCAGGGAAGGATGCTCTCACCCAGCTTATTTCTCTACTATTCAACAGGATGATTCGTTCTTGGAAACTAGGGAAGCACACAGAGATACTTGAATTGATTCAGCATTATTAATGACCCCTGAGATTGCCAGTGAGCACATTGGAGCACACAAAAGCAGTGTGCACGTATTTCAGAGGTGCACCCATTCAGAACATCGAAGATAGTGTGACAGATTGTTTCCAGCGGAGAGATATAGCCACTTGTATTCTTTACTCTCATCAAACTGAACTCAGAACGGTGATTTTTGTATGGTTGTTCATTTATAATGACAACAGGTTCATGTGGTGATTTAAAAAAACACCAACTATTGATAACAACCAATGCTTTTCAAAGAAAACCTTGAGTTCATTTGTGCAGCCATAACCATTTCAATGTTCTAGAACTACAAAAATTTGTAACAATGAAGTGAAATCCAAAATCATTATGAGGTTCACAAACCTGAGGCTTGGGTAGTATGAACGGAGCTGATCATATTGCAAGCATTTCCAGCTTTTCTTTTGGTCTCATCGGTGGGATACAATTCTATAGATCTCTTATAACAGTTTATTACAGCATCAAAGAGTTCATCCTTAGTTGTACCGCTTTCTAAGAGATGGATATCTACAAATCAAAACAACAACAATTTTAATACTGGACCAAGGAGCCGAACAACTGTAATTCTGATTTGTAGCATCTGTAATGTGGCACCTTGTTCAAAGAACGACGGAGTTGGTAAACTAACAGACGGGTAGTCGTCCGGTTCATCGTCCAACAAAGAGGCATCATCACCAGATTGGATTCGAAGCTCGGATAGTTTGAAATAACAGTCTCCTGCCCGGCTCAACATCATGCTGGCCAAAGGCTTGTTGTCACCACAACATCTGAGCAAACCTTTGATATGCTTCAGCGCTAGAAAATACCTGAGATTCCAATTGGATTAATGAGTAGATTAGATTGAGGCCTCTAAAAGGTACCATTAAATTAATTAATCCTCTTAGAAAAATTCGTTGAAAACATTTGTAATCAATAGATCACGAGACCTTTACAAAAAGGTGCACAGCGTTATGGCAGCTATCTGCATAACCACTGGTCAGCTTAACACGTAATTTAAATATTATCGATTTCCAGACTCGAAAGCAACTTTTAGAATGAATCAACTTACATTTTGGCTTGGAATTCTTTTTCTATAAGGATGGAATAAACCAGACAAGCTTTGGAAGAGAGTTGAGAGCACAGATATCCTTTCCAAGCGTCATTATCCATTTCTTCAGGCCGCTGCCATGTTGGCAATGTCTTTCCATTTGGCTTACATAGAACGGCTCGCAAAGAATTGCCATCACTAAAAACAACAACAATGGACAATTGACCAGAATAAGGAACCTCGTCAATGAAAAATGGATATGTTAGCAACTGCAGCATTTACCAGTTCAAGTCAATTTATGAATGTAGCAAGATAAAGGTAAACGGATTTGAAATCCAACTTACACATCATCTGTATCAGCACTTTCTTTGTCATCTTTATCGTTTTTCTTCTTCTTTCTGCGACTCTTCTCTTTCTGTTTGTCAAAAGGCATGGGGATCGGCTCGAAGGGGTTAGCCATTTTCGGTTCCTCCTCGGATCCACGTTTGGGCTGTCGTAAATATCGTCAAACGTCAAAACCAATAAAAGCAATCACGTCAATATTTCACTAACTGTTATTAATTTAAACCAACATAGCATCAATGTCAAATGAAAAGTATTGCTTACAGATTTGTTTGCAGTTGACGATTCAAAGTACTGCAGGCAATCAAGACCTTCACAAATATGGTGAAGCGCATGTTTGCACCTTTCTTCAATCCCGCTTTTTGCTAATGATGGCTGATCATATTTCCTTTCTGAAATAAATTAAATCAAAATTAACGCTTACTCATATTTAGGTTACCTACATAACATCTTCAACGTTGTAGTCCAACTTTGAAAGATGACTATAGAACACTTTTTTGGCGATTTTTTATATTTTTTCATTGATTAAGTAGCAATTATCGAACTGATTACTAATTAAAGCAACATGACCTAAACATAAAATGAAAAGTATGACTAACAATTTGTCTGCAGTTGAATATTCAAAGTTCTGCTAATTTTTTCATGTGATTAAATTCTTTCACTGGGGTCGAACTGATTATTTGGATAATTAAAGCAACATGACCTAAACATAAAATGAAAAGTATGACTAACAATTTGTCTGCAGTTGAATATTCAAAGTTCTGCTAACCATACATTGATGATTTTACTCACATTAGGTAAAAATGAGTAGCTTAGAAGAGTGCGTGTAATTAGTTCCATATCAAAAATTCACATTTCTAGTTCAATGGAATAGGTTGGTTGTATTTATTGGCTTGTATACCTGGCATTTTATGAGCCAAATTTGATGAGGGAAAAAATGGGAAACACCAAGAGTTTTAAGATTTTGATAGGAGATTAAACTGTATAGAATAACTTACCAGTCTTTTAAAAAGTCGTTTGTACTGGGGGACGGACGTTAGACACACGGCGAGAGAAATAAATCAGAGGGCGATGGTTACGTTTGACACACGGATTGAAGAAAAATGAAAAGAGGCCTTAAGGGGGACTATGACCTTAGACACAAAGGCTCAAAACATTGATATCTTCTATTTTATTTATTTATTTTATTTTTATTTTTATTTTTTATTACACGGGCAGAAGCCCAATATAAGAAGGAATAGATACAAAATTTGACAAGGGAGCCAAGGAATCACATAACGGAAACAGAAAGTGAAAACTAGAACGAAAACGAAAACTCACGCCATTAACTGGGAACGCACTGCACACACTTAGTGACTCTTCCGGGACCACTATACCAAGGCACGACGTATCGCAGATCTAATTGACGAAAACGAAGAAGCCATGAAGTCAACCGATGTGTCGGCACCCATCATGGTGTGGTTTACAGCTTGCTGTGCCCTCACCAGAGGGTTGTTCCGAAGGTAGTTTGTTGCCGCTGTCCGCAGGTAGAAGATCGGCGAGTTCCTGGTTGGGTACTGGAGTACGGCAAAATTCAGCCGAGACAAGAGATCAGGAGAATCCGTAGACCCGTCCAATAGCCTCTTCAAAAACATGACATCCGCCTCAATTCGCCGATCATCCAAGGAAGGGAGGCTGTGTTTCCTCAACGCTCCAGAATAGGAGTAGTCCTCCCAGCTAACACCTTCCTTGTAAGCAAGGTAGCGCACAAAACTTCGCTGAACTCTTTCAAGGGCGTCTCTAGCATTGGAGTAGTATGGGGACCAAACCGGTGAGGCATAGTCCAGTAAAGGCCGAACTAGGGCACAGTAGAGAAGCTTCAAGGAGCGAGAGCTGGTGAACTCCCCTGTGTTTCTCTTAAGGAATCCCAACATCTTGAGAGCCCTTGAGCAGGTAGCGTGAATGTGGGCGGCAAAAGTCAGCACGCGATCGAATAAAGCGGCCCACACACAATCCAACCGTCGGCCGAGATTCGGTGGTGGGGGGTGCCCGACCCCCTCTCCGCGCTCGCAAGTCAGCTCGCGATCGAATAACACGCCCAAGTCCCTCACCTCAGATACACGCCGCAGTTGCTGACCGTACAAACTATAATCCCATTGGATTTCTGTGTCGCGGGCGAAAACGTTATAATCGAGCATTTGTCGACGTTAAGGTACAATTCTAAGGAAAGGATGCATTATTTCACGAGGGGTACAACTTTGTGTCAAAGAATTTTGACATCTCAACGCCTCCAAGGAAGCTATTGAGAATTGCATAGTAAATATTCAATTCCAGGTTTTCCACTCCAGTTTTTTTAGTGAAGGATATCGTGTTGATATTGTTGATTTACCAAAATTGTGTAGAAACAAAGTCCCTCACTCAAAAAACTGATTTTTTTCTTCTACAGATTGTCAGGAAAGTGATGCTAGATTATACATATTCTGTATTATACATATTTTATTGTATTGGAAACAAGTGTGTATAACGCAACTTGTGCGTCTAACGTCAAACTCAATTTTCACGAGCCCGTGTGTCTAACGTTCGTCCCCTGCTTGCACCTCCGATTCTCTCAAATTCGAAAACTATCCTCTAATACATTGTCAAGTTGTGATTTCTATTCAAGATGGAATAACGTTATCTCTAGGTACAGCCTCTGTTTACGTAGAAGAAATCTCATCAGCTACCACTCATTCGAAACCTGCCTCAAGAAATGTCGGAAGTATGGCATGGGAAACCACAATTTTCACTACAACTGGATAATAACGCTAAAGATCTTGAAGGATCCTTAGTTTCGAACTCATCAAGGTTGGCCACTTCACCTGATCTGATCAAATTCTTCTTGGAAACAAAAGATTGCATGACATTACCTTGGCCTATCTCCTTTCTCCTCCATTATATTGTGCTGGCAATAGCTAACACATATTCAGAAGTGTCAAACACATAAAGGAATTGTAATATGCAAAAAAAACTCACTCCGAGGCTTGCGAGGAGCTAGGGCTTGATTCAGAGAAAACATAGTGACGTGGGTAGAATCCTCATCATCCGCTTCTTCATCATCATCCATACTGGGCAACTCATGTTTTGACTGAGAAAGAAGCACCGGCGACGATGGGTCCGTCTCAAATGGGATGTACACCTCTGCCAGCATGTAGTGCGCTGATGTAACAATCTTAAAACAGAAATACGCAAGTTTTTCACTGCAGCTTGAATATAAAGAACAGAAAATAATTTAAGCGTAGTGATGACATTTTGGAACGTAGTTCAGTCATATTGACAAACAACAAAACGTTTTTACTTACCTGGGGATATTTTTCTTTGGAAAGCAGGGAAATGCAGTTTTTCAGAACAGTTCGAATCGTGTTGTTTTGACCAGGAGTGGTGCCAGTGGCCATCATGTTTCGAGCTACACGGTACAACAGCATTCCAACAGGAACGGTAAACGGATTCTGCTCTTTGTCTCTCATCGTGTCCGAACAGAGTGACGTCAGATCGTAAAGTTTCACTGCATCTTCATTCGTACCTATCCACACATAAATATAGTAAGTAGGATTTGTGATACAACAAGATCAGTTCTTCATTAATGCCTTTCAATGGATGATATTCCCAACAGTCCCCAAGAAACGGGCTGTATCCTTGTGAGAAACAAGATACAAGAAAACGAACAGTTGGGGTATTTTGCAATGAATAATAGTTTCAAACGACGATTTGCAGCAGTAGTCAACTTGAGTTCAAAAACGTTGCATCAAGATCACCTTTAAACAGCCAGTAAGTGTGGCCTGCTTTAGTAGCATTCGCTTTCAGGAAGGAAAGTATATTTTGAGCTACGTCTCGTATGAGGTTCGGAGAAAACTTCGACT
The DNA here is from genome assembly GCA_031894815.1 of Creontiades dilutus. Taxonomy (NCBI): domain Eukaryota; kingdom Metazoa; phylum Arthropoda; class Insecta; order Hemiptera; family Miridae; genus Creontiades; species Creontiades dilutus. The sequence continues at coordinate 604,830 of JAVIWC010007793.1, read as the reverse complement.
CTTTAAGATTCGGCAGGTCCTCCGTTTTGATAAGTTCGTATTTTTGGACAATACCGTCGAGGTGGTAACACATGACAACTTCCGGCACACTCGACATGAGGTTATCGAGCCAATAATCGATCCCAGTCAGTACACTGATGGGGCGTTTAGCATCTCTGTAACAAGGAAAAAAACGAAACTGTTAGCTTCAATGTGTCGGTTACAACATTCTGCAAAGAACTGAATATTATTAAATGATTTGGAAATAGAAAAATCACAAATTTGGAGAATCTTGAATTTCAATCGACGCTGTCCATGAACGCAGATCGTACGAGTATTATAATTAATGAGGGGTACAATAGGTACATGTTTTCATCATAACTTGGTGTAGTATTTTATATCTTTATAAATTAAGACTTTGATTAATGTAGAACATCCTATATTCTCCTCATCAGAACATTCCATAATAATTCAACCAGTAGTCACCAGATTACAGTGTCGCTTATAGCACCGTTTGCATAATTACTAGTAATTCCTAGTAATTAGAGCAACTAATTATCTAGGTACATCTAGGTACAAGAAAGACTCCTCGATTCCCTCCCCCCAAAACAGAAACGGACGATCAAACGAATCACAGAGAGTAATTCGTCCCAATGGCTGACCATAGTACCGCTTTTAAACGATGACTTGGATCTCTCACCGATGCAGTTTAGGGACGCACTGGCAATAAGATATGGAAGGGAACCCAAAGGAATGCCGAACCGCTGTGATGGTTGTGGTGAGTTGCTGGACCTTAGCCATGCCTTAAACTGCAAAAGAGGGGGACAAGTCAAGTATGGTCATGACCTCATTAGAGACCAGGCGGCGAGGATGGCAAGCTTGGCATTTAACTCTGTGGGAATCGAACCAGTACTGGCGGAGAATGAAGACGGCACCCCAAGACTGGTTGCAAACCTGAAAATCCACGGTTTGTGGGATGTAGAAAGGGTGGCGTATTTGGATACCCGCGTAGTTAACGCTGACGCCTCCTCCTACATCTCTCAAACGTGGACTTCAGTTTCCCAAAATGCTGCCAATGCAAAGCACAGGAAGTATGACAGGGCAGCCGAGGATATGAGAGGCTCATTTACGCCCTTAGTGGTATCCTGCGAGGGCTCCCTCCACAAGGAGTACGACTGCTTCTTAAAAAGAATAGCTGTTGTCCTGTCCGAAAAATGGTCGAAACCTCTGTCGCAAGTGACTCAGTGGGTGAGGGTGAAGACCCAGATGGCAGTAATACGGGCAGTTTCACTGCGGATTCGAGGCTCAAGGAGGAAAGTCCGCTGCCTTGGGCTCGAAGATGGACCCTTGATGCCACTCAACTAGCCTCAACCCATTTCCTTTCTTTTGGGAAACCCTCAAAAGCCCAACAACCCATTTAGAATAATTATTCAAAAAAAAAAAAAATAGTGAACCTTTCAAAAAAATATATATATCTAGGTACTACAACCCTCCCTAACTTCAATATTGTATATTTTGTCAATATAATTTATAGTCCTTCAAGTTGTTTAGCATCTTGATTTGACGACCACTTCTTCTGAATGAAGTAGTTCCATCAACAGCCCCATCCATTGAAGTGAATGACTTTCAAGGGGATCTGACTGATGTTAGCAGACCATCATCAGATAGGTTAGGCGGATTGTCTTCCCGTGGCCCATCGTTAAAAAAAAGGAAGAATTTCAAGTAATATCACAACTACCGAAGCGGATAATTTGTGCAGGAGATTGCAATTGTTTTTAATCCAACACCATCAAAATTTCCAATTGCTTTTTGCTGCAAAACAATTTTGGTGGCATTCTAACAGTCCTGGCCTCTACAAGTTTCGTCACCCAATTAACTAACAGAAATAAGAATGGATGATGAATGAACCACCTGTTTCTCACGATCCAGTGGCCTAAAATCGAAAGTTGAAGGATGGACACAAAATCATTGTCCACGATTTTACTGTGTTTGAATCAGTTGGGTCTAGTATGATAGCGCAAAAGTGAAATTCGTTGTAGTACACATAATGTCGAATCTATGCCAAATTTAATGAACTTTACAGGGACTGTGGGACTCACAACGATAGTTTCTGCCGGATTTAATTGAACTAATTGGAAGCGGTTTCAAATACCCATTCTAGTCAAACACGCATTTCCATGGCAAGAATCTTCTCAAAATAGTTGGAGAAGGGTGAACCCAAATCAATCTGATGAGGAACGAATCACAGGAATATAATTAAAATGCAATTATCTGTGGCTGCTTAACACTGATAAGCCAATAATTTAAACTTCGAGTTCAGAGACAAATTGCCGGAACTATGAAATGAAATTTCACTTTCAAGAATAGCTAAGAGAGAGGTTTTATGCTCAATATCCTAACGTACGTGTACACATCAATACACAACCATATGTGAAATATGTCAGATAGTATTGCAAACAAGTGGGTGTGGCACATAGCTTCCTCGTATCCATAACATGACTGTGTAGATCATCGAAAATTATTATTGACTAAAGGACTTCGTTCAATTAGGCGAAGTAAATATTGAATTAGGGTAAATTTTATGCAGGAGCATAACTTGAGAAAATAAAGGTAGGCATGTTCAACTATTGAACAAACTATAAAATATACCAAATCCGAACAATCCCTGAAAATTTCATCGAAATCAGTCATGAACTCCCGGAGTTATGCGCGTAACAAGGATTTCACGTTTGCGCATGCGCAGAGGCTACTATTGATCCGGGGGTCATGAAACTCATAGGGGACCATCTACACATCAAACCGAACAATCCCTGAAAATGTCATCGAAATTGGTCAAGAACTCCCCGAGTTATGCGCGTAACAAGGATTTCACGTTTGCATCATGCGCAGAGCGCTACTATTGATCCGGGGGTCATGAAACCTATAGGGGACCATCTACACCCCAACCCGCACAATCCCTGAAAATTTCATCAAAATCGGACTATAACTTCGTGTAGTTTTGCCTGTAACAAGGATTTGCTGACAGACAGACACACGGAACCAAAATTGTTCAGAAAGGTCAAAAACGCAAAATGCGAGTGGAATTTTTAATTTTGGAGACAAAAAAATTTTCACATTCCGAAAGTGAAAACAATGCTTCCGCTACCTTGGTAGACTCGGAAGCAAAATGTGCATTATTCATACATTGAGAAATTTATAACTCTAAATGGGGAAAAATACAAAGGATTCTGAACTGCAACAACAGTGTGAATAACTTACCTTAACCTCAAACTGATACAAGGACGCGATGGACCACCGAAAATTGGCATGTCTGTTCCCAAAAGCATCTGAATATCCTCGAAAGTCCATAACACGTTCCGAGTAAATTTGTGATCTTCTTCTGCAGAACATGGAATTCCTTGTTCTAGCTGAGGCTCAGGAAGGGTAAGACCATGCTGAAATAAAAATATAGTATATTCGTGGATTGTTTGTTCAACAAACAATGTGATATTACTGTAACAGATGAGAACATACTGTTGCTAGAGGTAGAGTGTTGGAGCATTCATTGGGCTTGACGGTTTTCTCAGTCTTGGATTTCCCTTGGTCGTCCGTTTCCGCTAAACTGTAATGAAGGAATTTCGAGACGAGGGCTTTCTGTTGAAGGGCAGTTCGGCTTTTATCGTGATAAGGAAGGGCCTTGTCCTGGAAAAATTAAACGGAATTCACATTCAAAACCATTTGAAATGTCGTAGAAACTATTTTTATTGGCTGGAAACACATACCTACATAGAATAACATCAATATGGAGGACATGAAGTTGATACAGAATCGAATTAAACTTGATAGACATTAGATCGGTGTTTCCCAACCATTTTTAGCCTACGGCACAGTTACAAAAAAAGACAAATAGCCGAGGCACACCTAACCTAATTTCTAGGAAAAGTAAAGAAAACATTACATTGCAGGAATAACTCATTTTATTACAACTTATTTAACACACCTGTCCTAATCAAATACAATAAAAGTAGAGCTCAGAAAAGCAAACAAAATACTTCTTGCTTTCTATTACAAAAGTTCTTTGTTATTACTTTATTATACTACTGTATTATCTTTATTATTGATTTCATGTCATGTTCTTTATTAATGAGACACTTGGATGTTTTTTCTCCAACTCCATTTTACGAGGCTGTACAACTGACAAGGGCAATGTCATGCCACAGCTAATTGAAGCTGTGACCTGTTCTTCGTTTTTATTTGGTTCATAGCCGAAAAACGCTGCAAATTCTTTCACTGGGGTTTATTATCATGCGTTCACGATTTGAATTTCTACTAAGCTTTGGAGTCTTTCACAGGATAGAGCGATTATTGAATTTCAGGAGGCACACAAATATGATCAACTGATCAATCCAAATAGGTATTTTGGTTGAGAACAGATTTACGTGCTCCATGTATATCTCCTGAAATTCAATAATAGCTCTATCCTGTGAAAAACGCACACTCCAAAGCTTAGTAGAAATTCAAATCATGAACGCAAGCCAATTGAATAATAAACCCCAGTGAAAGAATTTGCAGCGTTTTTTTATATTGAACCTCAATACCCCCCCCCCCCCCACAATAAAAACATCTATAATTTATCAAGTCCTTTAGAACTCGTATTGCGTTAAAACTTCCCCAAATCCAAATTTAAACGATGTAGACAAAGGTAGACTGATGTAGAGGAGGCACAAAAATATCATCAACTGATCAATCCAAATACGTGTTTTGGTTGAGAACTGATTTACGTGGTCTATGCATATCTCCTGAAATTCAATAATCGCTCTATCACCGGTGAAACACGCACACTCCGAAGCTTAGTAGAAATTCAAATCATGA